>JAAGNO010024975.1:36900-60364 GCA_033439905.1 Ceryle rudis
ACGGGGCACCACGGAAAGGAGCCTGGCCTCTTCTGCTTGACCCCCACCCTGCAGAGATTTGTCACCATTCATCAGCTCCCCTCTCAGGCTTCTCTTCTCCAGGATAATCAGCCCCAGGGCTCTCAGCCTTTCCTCATAAGAGATGTTCCAGTCCATCATCTTTGTAGCCTCCATTGAACTCTCTCCAGTATTTCCCTGTCCCTCTCGAATCTCTCCAGTATTTCCCTCTCTCTCTTCAACTGGGGCGCCCAGAACTGAACACAATACTCCAGATGTGGTCTCCCAAGGGCAGAATAGAGGGAAGGAGAACCTCCCTCGACCTGCTGGCCACACTCTTCTTTATGCAACACAGGAGACCATTGGCCTTCCATAGGTGCCAATTTCTCCCTCCATTGACTACAGTGGAGGCTGAAAATTTGAACTTGAATGAACCTTTAGGTGGCTATTTTTCAGTTGCGAGGGACAGGGTCAACTTCTTGAGATATGGTGGCACTCCTTGGCAGAGATGGGGGCTCCAGTGGATGTCAACCTGCTGCAACACTGCAAATACTTATAGCTGGACCAAAACTTGTGGGGGATTTCTGCCATGGCCTCAGGTGTTCCACTGCGAATGACACTCTAGTGGCCTTGGACTGTGCCTTGCTCTGGCTACCTGCTGGCATCGCTGCTTTAATCGGTGGCAGATTTCAGGAGCAGCAGCAGGAGGTGTAGATATATCTACGCTGAGCAGCGATTTGCTGGGTTGTGCCGAGGGAGAAACTGAACCATCATGGGGGTTTCAGGTTTCGCTTTTCTCAGTGGAAAAACTGGACACTATCAAATGACATTAACAGATTTCCAAAAACATTTTTTTTTTTTTCCCAGCAGTGAGTGAGAGAGGAGATTTTTCACTATTAAGTGCTAAAGGTGCACAGTAATCTGTCATGCTTGGGACAGGAGGGTCTGCTTGGGGGTCCCAGTGTATTTCTACTCATGCGGGTCTTCAGGAGAATAGGAGTTTTGAATAAATATGTGTGACAGCCTCTAAGACACGTTCCAGATTGTTTTTCCCCCAAACTGAGGATGCTGGCTTGGAAGTACTGATAAGAAGGACAGCCTCTGAGGAGGTGATTGCTTGATGGGCTTCATTCCTTTCATTTCACCAGGAGCCCCACTGGAATTGCAGCGTGGCCTCCTTGTTGCAGTGGGTTGGGGGCTTGCTGCCAGGCTGAGGTGGCCATAGGTGCTGAATTATGGCCCTAAAAGCTGCTGGGATGTCCTACTGACAAATGGGAGGGAGAGAAATTTCTTGGCTTTAGCACAGTCACCACATAGGAAAAGTCAACACGGAGAAGAAAATCAAACCTTTGTTCCTCTGAATTGTGAAAATTGTTTCCTCTGTGGGTGTAAATTGATGGGGGATATTCTGATTTATCAGGTAAGGATCTGGTCTAACATGCAGTAAAAGCTTCAAGTTCTGGCTGTAGCGCAGGGGTTAGTCCTTTAGGTAGTCACACAGGAGGTTTTGCAAGGGGATCAGAAGGTTGGGCTCTTGGGAACCCCAGGAAAAATAAACATAACCCAAAAAGCTGTGAGAGATTGTGTGACAGCCTCTGGTGAATGAAAAGTGACTGAACACCAGGTTTTTCTCTTTCACAGCCATAAAATCCAGGCTAAGGAGGCTGTCCATTACATCTCCTCTATGGTATCGCTCCCCGTGTTTGACAGAGCTCCCATGATCTACGAACTGGGGCCTGGTTTTGATTTAGTGCTGTTTATTAACCTAACGGTGCTGACATATTTTAGTGCAACATATAAAACCTAAGGCTTTTTCTTAAGCTGAGGAAATGAGGTTATGTGACATTGATCCAAAATGGAGGGGAGTATTTTAGGTTTCACTTTAACAGACAAGGGAACCGAGACAGGGGAAATGCAGCCCTTCTGCTGTCCTCCCTGCCAAGTCCTCTGCAAATGGGGCAGAAACACCAGGTTTTGGTAAAGTCTAGCACGCATTTAAAACCAGCTGTAAATGGCTTTTGATCATTTTGTCATGTGAGTGAAAGATGGCAAGAATCGGGTTCAATTTTTAATTGAGGCAACAAGGAAATCAAAGCAACAGGTCTGCTTGAGTTACTCAGCTCATGTCCAGGTCCAAAAAGAGCTGGGCACAAATGTCCCGTGGCTGCAGTGAAGGTCCAAGAGCTTGTCCCCGCTGTGTGAAAAAGGAAACTGAGGCCAGAGGGTGGGGGAGTGGTGAGTCTGATACTACGATGATTGAACAGGTAGGAAAGAGATTGGTCCTCCTGATTTTAGGACCTTACGGGATCCCACTAGTGCTAGAAATGTCATCTAAGGATAACTGATTAAGGAAATCTAGAGCTTACTGGCACAAAATAGCGATCTGCAGACAGGCAATGACAGGCCATTAATAGACCTGGTAATATGGATTTGCATTAACTGTTTGGAGGTATTTTGTAAGCCCCTTGGCCGCATGTCAAATCGCTAAGCTGGTACATTGTTCCAGCAGTGGAGTTACTGTTGTTGGTGCGAGTCCAGAGTTGTGGTTGTGCAATACTACCAAGTCCATGCTTCTCTCCTGGATACCTTCTGAATGGAAGTCCTTTCCCTGAGTTTGATAACAGCTATTAAATTTGGCTGCACCCACTCAACATTGCTGTGCTTCTCGGAACTGGGGCAGCGGTTGTGCAACTTCCATTCATCCGTCCATACAGAGCAGTTAAGTTCCATTATTGAGGTTTCCCAACATCATAACAGAGTTGCATTTAGGTGGCTTATCTGTGATAACCAGTGCAAACCAGCGCAGGAAAATCCATGAACGCAGCTAGTCCTGTTTAATTTGGTCTGGTGACTGCACACATGACACCATTTTACTCTGGGTGTAGCCGCACCATCGCCCAGCTTCCTGCTCCTCCCCACACCGTTCCTCTCCTGACCTGTGCTGTGATGCTCGCTCTCTGCTTGGATGCCCACTGGCTGTAGTTTGATCCCTGTACCTGCTGGAGCTGCCTGTAACAACTTATCACTATCAGTCCCTCTGTGACCTGAGCAATCTGGATTGTATTTTCATCAAATTCCCTCTGTTTCCACCGTGACTGTGTCATTGCCCATTTTTCTCCTTCCGACAGCCCAGAAGCTCACTGGTGCCCTGTTTCTTTCCCATCACTCCAGTCATCCTATGAAGAAAGGCTGAAGGAGCTCACATGTTGCCCCATGTAATCTTGTTGCTAGCTGACATTTCTCCTCCTTCTCCTCTCATTTATCCCAAATCCCTTCCTTTTCAGCTCCCTTCATTTCCTCCTGCTCTCAGTTTTTAAGCCTTCACTTATGTGACTTACTGTCTAGAACAGCTTCCCTCTGTATTTCTCCCCCCTTTCAAATCCTTCCTTAAACCACAGCCACTTCAGCAAGTCCTCCTTTTCAGAGGCAGTAATCCCCATTTATGCCATAGCCCACAAACATTATCTGGTGTCATGTCAAGCATGTGTGCAGCCCCTAAGGTAGTCTGGTGAGGTTTCTGAGAGAGAGCAGAGCTTCTAAGTCCCTTTGAAATGTAATAGAAATCAGGCACCTAATTCTCTTTGGTTTAAAAATCCCAGTTCTTCTCCTGGGGCAAGGCGTGTGTATTGATCAGGTGATGCTCTACAGTACCACTGTACAGCTCTACGTGAGTTTTATATTGAACCATTAATCATTTGAATGCACAGCAACGGGCGAGCTAAGAGCATGTGCCCAATATTAAGATGGGCTGATTTAGATGTGTCTCATGGGGCTGGTTCTTGCTCAATTGCTCATTTCCAGATGTGAATTTTGAGAAAGGCAGCGCTTGCAAGTGCTGTGTCTGTCTTCTGTTAAGGATCCCCCATAGTCAGTACCTATCTCGGTATAAGTGGGATTACTCCCAGTGGTATCAGCAGCAGCAGGACTGTAGACGCTTTGCTTTGCGGTTACTTGCTGTGAAACAGGTTTGCTATCAGCCACATCTGCCAAGCAGGTGAATTCCCCCCGTTCCCACTGAGGCTGTTGCCGTGAGAGCCCTGAACAGAAGGTGACTTTGAGCACCATGGAAATGTCAGGAATATTTAGCCTTTCTAAAAGGAAAGGAGATTGGAGGTGGGATTTAAGAGGAGGGTGGTGTGGTCATAAAGGGGTTTGGGACTAGGACTAGACATGGGTGTGATTATAGGACAGTCACATGGATTGTTGTCCAGTGGGCAGAGCAGAAAGAAGTAGTTCAGGCCGTGGTGTGTCTGCTCTTACATCCCTGAGAGACAGGCTGCTCATCCCAGCAGTCCTACACTTGGCCCACCTCTGCTTTTATTAAGCTCAGAGGTAACATTTCTGTGGGGAACCTGCCAGGCCCTGAGGCCTAAGCACATCTGAACTCTGAGAACTTGCAGCCCCCCCCCCCCAATTTTGATCCATTACATTTGTTCCTCGTGTTGTGATTTAATTCCCAGGAGCATCATTAAGAGCAGTTTGTGGGTAGAGGGGACTCTGTCTCTTCCTGGTGCAGCTCTCAGGTGACTTTGCCTGATGAAAAGTACTACCCAAGTAAATGTAAACTGTCAGTCGTGGTCAGTGCTTAATGAGAGCTGGGCTAGATTCAGCTCAATTAGGCACCTACTTTGAGGGAACAAAAGAAATCCACCGTGTCAATGTTTATCCAGTAGAGTCAAACACAACTGTCCTGGGAAGGAGCTGTGGTCTGCAGACTCACACTGCGCTCAGCTCCCCCAGGCACTGGCTGACAGCAGATCCAATGCAGCACGTCTGCGCGATACGTTCTCCTCCATTAAAAAGATGAAAGGTAAGAGAAGAAGAGGAGCCTAATTCTGATCAATTGCCAAAATCATAAAATGTGGAGAGAGAGGGAGAAAGGAAGAAACCTGCTGTAAATTACCCCGTGAGTCCATGGTAGAGCTGGGGATTAAACCCAGGTCTGCAAAATTCCAGTCAATTACTGCGAGCATGAGGCCACTTGCATCTGCTGACTCCCTGCTCCGGGTGCTCCTCTTCTGAAGCGGCGAAGCCGCTTGCAAAGTGTGAGAGTGGCAAAATTTGGGCCAGTCAGCAATGCTTTTCGAAGCAGTGCAATTCACAGAGGCCTTGAGTAACTATGGGATGGCAGGATTACATACCCTGCTGCTCCATGGCACACTGGAGCCGTCCAAGGAATCAATCCCTCAGCCTCGTGAGCTCCCGGGCAGAATCACTGCTCAGGGTGAGGCTGAGTGGGGTTCACTGGTTTGGGGTTTATGCCAGCGAGGTGGCAAGTGAGTGACTGGAGAGGATGAACAGCGAGGGAGGACAGGCTTTCCATTACGGAAGATCTGGATTTATTTCTGTTCATTCATTGCAAGTCAGAATCCATTCTCTTCATTTTTATTCTTCCATGCTGTGACACTTTTAAAATCCATGGTACATTTAGCTTTTGATTTTCATTTAATACCTTTTAAAGTGATCTAATGCAGACAGATTACAGACAGTGAGGGTTACTGTCCTTTGGTGGAAATACCCTATTTAATAAAATACTGTGAGACAGATTGGCCACTCCACGCATTAACAAAAGCAAGATATACTAAGTTTAGATGCTATGGCAGTAAAACTTTATAGGCTTATCAATTTTCGACAGTCATACTCTCGTGAATTTTTCAGATCACTTGGCAAAAGCAGCTACTCTCCTAGTTTTGAAATCAGAAACAGCCGTTGTTGCAGTTTGCAGTATTTAATGTAGATCTATGTAAATTGCTAGGGGAGGGGGAGGAGAAGAGTTTGATCTTAAAATATTATTTCTCATCTTTTCTCGTAAAGGCTGTTTTGATAATTTGTTGCCACCTCCCAGTTTTCAAACAGCTCAAGTCTCTCAAAAAGCTCTGATACTTTTAAAGATAAGGATCAAAATTTGATGTATTTTTGTCTCTTAGTTCTCATGCCTTTGACATTCAGGTTTGCAAACTTCTTCCTCTATCAAAGGGCTTTAATGTCCTTCCTTTTTCTTTTCTTTTTTTTTTTTTTAGTTTTAAATGAAAATTGACATTCTCGTTTGATAATGTGACTCTAGGAGCCAAGACTTCAAGAAAAAATGCCAAATACCACAATACCTATGGGAATTTGCAACCTTATTATTAATAATGGGCGCCTCTCACTTCTAGCCTCCTGAGATTCTGATGTTTCATCTAAATCCACCCAGATTCTTGTGATCTTTAAAGGTGGGGAAACAGTGGAAAAGTACTTCCTTGGGAGAAGAGCTGATTACAAAGCATGGATCCAGTTTCCAGTTTGAGACTCTTTAGACATCAAATATTTTCTGCCCTGCAAATTTGTTTTTTCCCAACTCCATTTTTGCTTTGCTGGTAGAATGAAGAATTTGATTTAAGGTTATATGCCTGGAAAAATAAAGCATTTAATTTACATTTTACAAGGCAGTTATTGCAGGTTAATTAAATATCAATTGAGTGTTATAGGCCATATTAAGATTTATTAATAACCCAGCAGATAAATCTCCTTGGAATTCAATTAAATGAAAATCACATAAAAATATATGCGCAGTTTTATTCATATAATACATAAAACTTCTGAATTATAGTGCAGCATTGTACAGTAAGTTGATTAATGGGAATTAATTGCTGAAATAGAGAAAAATCAATTGAAACTTCCTGTAGCAGACATATGAGGCAGGGTGTACTTCTCTTTCTGTCTGCAACTGAACCATCACCCTCTGTACCGTAAGATGCATCCTGGACCTAAATGTGCCTCCTCTCCTTTCACCTGCTTTAGCTCAGCGGTTTGGGCTTGAGGAATGGAACAACTCTGTCCTGCCAGTCCCCCTTGTTGGGTTAATTGTAGCAAAGGAAGACTTTGGAGATGAAGGAAACAGCCGATGGATCTGCTGCTGGGCATCCTGGACCCCGACAGCGCAAGCGGGGTCATGTCTCGTTCAGGGGCAAGGTCTCTGTCTGTGAGGGGAAGGCTCACGGGTGTATCGAAAGGTCTGGGAGGGTTTGTACCAACAGATGTTGGAGACTTTTGCCCTTGATCCTTTTTCAAATCTTCAAATAGTTAGCAATAGAAAAACTGCCAGCCAGGTTGTCTGCAAGCTCAGGAGCACACGGGCGTGTTGGGCTTTAGCCAGGATCAGTGAGTGGATCTAAGCCCATTCGGGGAAGCAAAGCTTCCGACGTCGGAGATGAGTTTCAGGAGCTGGACTTGGAAAATATCTTTCCAATATTTGCAGAACGATTGAGGCCTGGCGAGCTGCCATCTGTTCCCTGTGCATCCTGTGTTAAATACTGTCAATATGAGATTATGTTCCAATTACAGTACCAGACTGACTGGTTTAACTCCTACCATGAATCTATTTTCCTTTATTACTATGTACTAACTCTGTGACTGATGTACCAGACACCAAAAGAGATGGTCTCTGCCCAGAGGGCTTTGTCTAAAAGAAACATGCCAGGAGAAGACAGAACGCAACAGAAAATGCAGATGAATGAGTAACTTGGTTGAGATTTTCTTTTTAATTTGGAGATTCTTCGCTTGTTTGTGTGTTTGGCTGGAGTTTTAATATTACTAAACTTGCTTCCTTCAGACATTGCACAAGAACAGAGACTTCCATAGAAACTCAAACAGGGTTAGGCATGTGGCTCTTTGAAGTATGTGTGTTGGGGGGGGTGTGTGCTGGTGAATGCTCACATGGGAACATTGGAGGATGGAAAACGAAGGGAGAACCACGTTCCAGCTCAGACAACAACTCGAGCAGACACCATGGCTCGTGCTGGGGAAGTTCAGCCGTGTTTAAAATACAGCAGGTGTCTTTCTGTCCATGCATTCCTTGCTCATCCTCCCTGCTCCTCTGGTAGGGAACGCATGCATCTGTCTCCTCTGTGCTTCATCTCTGCTTCTCCCTGCAATAGTTGTCAGGGATATTAGCATTAAATACTTACTGCCTGGCTTAACTAAGGGGTAAGATAGGATTTAATTTGTATGGCTGAAATCCAATTATATAATGGAGCCCCTGGGGGAAGCAGTTATACCTGCTGAATCTCTTGGATGAGTAATTGTGCACAAAGGCTCCTCTCCAGAAGTAGAAACAGATCTGAAATATTTTTCTTTTCTCTCTTTTTTTTTTTTCTTCTGCTATTACATAATAGGCCTGAGACCCTGAAAAGAAAAGCCAGTGACAACCCAGTGCAGTAGAAAGAATTAAAGCATTGCCAGGAGAAAACAAGTTATAATCTGATAAAATCAAGGCTCTAACAGGAAGTCTGCAGCAGCATTAGCTTGGAGGAGCCAAAATGCAGGGCAGCCAAAGGAAGCTTACTCATCTTTTTGGAGAACAGCACAGAGGCTTTGCTGTCTAACTTTTTCCCCCATTTCTACCAGAAGCAGGGAAAGGGAATCCTCTACTTGCTTTCGTTAAAGCTTGGGAGGTAGGTAGGTATAAAAAAGCTAAGCAGTCAACTAAGTTTTGAAAAAGCCTGCACTTAACTACCTTTAAAAATCCCCGCTCCTTATCCTGCATCCTGAGAAGCATCAAAATCATAGGTGAGGATGAGCAGGACAGGAAAAAAAAAGCATGATGAAGGTCCCAGCAAGGTTTCTGAAAGCAAGTAAGCTTACAAATCATTGATCTCTAGGATAGTATTGGGCCTTGACAACTGTCCCATCTGATACCTTCAGCACCTCCAACTCCCGCAAAGGAATATTGCAAGGGTCTGAAAGGGTCTGAAAAGTATGAAAGGGTCTGAAAGAACCAGTTCTTGCACTGAAGCAAAGCTTTCTCAAAGGTCAGACTGCCATTTTTAATTCTATTTTTAAACCAAAAAGCAAACTTTTATGCTTTTCTAATGAGTTCGGAGTGGAAAACCAATTTCCTCAGTCTCTTTGATTACGTGACTACATGGAGATAAAGTGGTGACTGCGGCCAGTCAGCCAGCGGAGGGAAGTCCAGCCCTCCAAATGCCACAGCCTGAGGACAAACCCGGACGGTCAGGGACCGCCCCCACCCCTGCCATCAGCCTCACGGTCTGGGCAGGTCTTCCAATTCTTTTTAGAAAGCACTAAAGCAGGAGCGGTTGCAGCACTTGAACTTGAGGGGCAGGTACGTGTCTCACAGACTCGCAGCTCCACCCAGTGGCTCTTCTTTGGCAAGAGGAACTCAAGGCTGCAGAAGCGTTAAAACCAGTTGAGGTCAAGGATGTTATACTGGGGGCGATGCTCTGGCAACGCGCGTGTGAAATCAGGTGTGTATTTCTTGGTCAAATTCTTAGCAACCTGTCACCTACCATTTGAATAATGGCAAAAAAAAAAAAAGGTCGCAAAGAGAATATTTAGTGGAATAGAAAACCCAGCAATCTCATTTTCTCCCTTTCTTAAATACTTCCCAGCACAAATAGTAGGAGAAAAAAAGTAGGGAACTGATAGCTTACACACTTCACCTTCTCATATTCTCTGTGAATAGATTGCAGTAGTTTCCCCCACATCTATTTGTTACATGAAGTTATTAATGAATTAGCAGAGCAAATTGTTAATTTTTTTTTTTATTTGTAAGATCATTTTGCAAACAATTCTCTTGTGAGTGTGAATTTCAGTGAAGTTAAACTGGCAACTCACACCGTGTTGCTTCGCTTTCCTTCCTGGGTAATTACTGTGACTAACAAGAAGCGAATTTTGATCATTTCTATTAAGGATGTCATGCTGAAACTTGCTTTTTCCAGGAGCATTATGGGACTTGTAATTAAAATGAGCTTTTATTTGTGTATGTACACACGTTTCCTGTAGGAAAACTCGAGAGATGGGTAGGTACGTATTCACAGAACACAGAAGTGTGATAGCAACTGAATTTAACTTCAGATTCAAATCAGTATTGGAAAAATCACAGAATCACAGATTCATCTAGGTTGGAAAAGACCCATGGGATCATCGTGTCCAACCATTCACCCTACTCTACAAGTTCACCCCACTCTACAAGTTCACCCCTAGACCATATCCCCCAACACTGCATCTAAGCAATTCTTCCAAGCTCAGCTGAGAATAAAATCTCTGTTGTGCTTAACGTAGGCTTATCAGTCTCTCTGTATATCTGAAAAACAGAGATGCTGATAAACTGATACAAGCCACAGGTTTTGCTGTGAATCTTTTGGAAGCACCCACCCCATCTGTATTAGGATAGTATCTGTGAGATGCTGCTCCCAGATGGGCTGTGCAGCTCCAGCACCATGAAATGAGTTGAAATGACCTCTGCCTCCTGAAGTTCAGACCTTATTTAGTATAAATGCAGCCCCCAAGGCCTTCACTTGAAGTTGCTGTCTGCCGGCGTGGCAGCTGAACGTGGGCTTTCATCTGTTTTCTTTGCTGCTAGAGTGCTGTGGGGTAAGAGATTTTCAGTTATAAACAGTATGAATCTCACCTCTAAGCTTGTAGACATCAGTTATCCATCTATATGCTTAGGAACTAAGTCAGCCTGTACATCGTTAGCACAAGAGATTGGAAGGTTCTTGTAGGGACAGTATTTCAAAGCAGATACAATATTCCACATGTCAAGAATAACAGGAAGAATCTCGAAAAAAGTAGCTCTGGAAAAGGAAATTCTTCTTTTTTTTTTTTTTTTTTTTTTTTTTAACCCTAAAACAGAGCAAAGTCTTGCTGGGCATTCCGTCTTCCCCAAAATTATCACTGAAGACCCCTGAGTATATGAGACCATAGCAAGGGAGAGCTCCATTAGCCGAGTATGGAGAGAGATGGAGGTCCTCACAGCTGTGGAACAATACTGGTTCACTAATCATATCAACAAGATGTTTTCTCTGCACCATCTCCCATCTGAACCCATCTCTCTTCTCCCACGAGTGACCCCATGCAGTGGTGGCATCATGGGAATGAGTGAGGCCAGCAAGCCCTGTGTCTGCATGCACATGGCTGGTGTGGTAAGTTCTCTCCTTACCCCACACATGGTGCTTAGTTCTTCTTTTCATGAAGTTGGGGGTGTTCCAGGTTCCCCACAGCTGCTTTCAACCACTGTGCAGTTCTGTGCTCGCTCTCTTTCTAGATGAAGAGGGGTTGGTACCCAAAATGCCTGGAGGCTCATAGGAGAAGATGGTGACTATTGTGTTCAGTATAGGCAAGCTTAGGAAGGGCTGTGGGTTCCAGAAAGGGTACAAGATGACATTGAAGATCCTGTGCAATTGTATCAGTAACCACATCTTCCAGTAAGGGACATGGGAGCCTAGTCTCACCGAGGGGTCTATAGAGGACAACAGCTGATGCCGGAGCAGAAAACATTTTCTTGTTGGAGTGTCATCATAGGAATAATACACTTGTCCTGCAAGTACAGCTGGTTTCAGCTGCAAGCTCCCTGCTGCAAGGGCATGCATCCATGCAACGTTCCCTGGAGAAATAAGAGGAGGGAAACAGCTATTTAGGAGGAGCTAAGTTTTCCTGTTTACTGTAGAATAAGCACATTGGATCTGCCGGCTTCAGCGCTGTGAAGTAGGGAAGCACTCATCGTGTTATTCAGCTGTACTGTGGAGAGACTGAGTAGTTAATCCAGACCTCCAAGATCCTTTAAACCTTTGGTCTCCCCTTTGAGCTGGACAATTAATGTGCCTTGTGATCCTGGTTCATGTGAAGCGAAAGGGCAGTGTTTTGTAGCGAGAGCAGGATGAATGGGAGGCAGTGCTCGAGGGCTTTATTCCGGGCTCTGCTGTGAGCCTTTGAAGAAGTCACTTGATTTATCTAGGCCTGATTCTTCCCTAACAGCATTTTCAAACTACTGTTATCTGCACTTTTGGAAGAAGACATATAAGTGTGTGCTGCACAGAAATACCTACCCCTCCATGATTTAATGGTGAGCTATGCTCCCCAGAAACACATTCAACACCACAACGAACTCTTTCTGCAGGTTTTGTGAGTTGTTGCTTGTCCTTGCTAAAATCAGTTACGTAGTACAGCCTCCTTGCAAGGAATTTTACAAGTTATGTTAGTTAAATTTCTTCTAATGAAGAAGAAATTGTCTTTTCAAACCAAAAATATTTTTTCTAATGCTGCCTGAATGTCTCTCTCTTTCCCTGCATATATCACTTGAAATATTTACTGAAGAAAAGAACGATTAAATCTCAATCCTTTTTTCCACTGACTCTTTCTCTGTAGTTTTCTAAACAACATTTTCTGTATGTTGAGGGGAAAAAAACCCCAAGAAAATGCTTCCCATGAAAAACAGTACAATGTAAACAACTATTTTCAGAATTCTTTTAGCCTGTCCAAGTTTTTTGTTTATTCACCATATTCATGTCTGTCTTGGAAGGTTGTGGTTAAGCTGATGTGTAAAACCCCCTGTGACCACAAGCCTGGTAGCACCACATGTGAAGAGATCAATCATTCTCTCACCCACGCATGTGTAATTATGCTACGTGTTTTCAGGCTCCAGGTAGTTCAAGACATCATTCCTGGCTTTGGCAGACAAATACAACTCTTGAAGAAATGTTGCTTTCTCCCCATAGACCGTATTTGCTTGGATGATGCAGGTTGTTAGTTCACCGCCACCACTCAGCTGTAATATCAAGGGAGGGATGGTAGCGCGTGATGGACTCTGAGGTGAAATCTTCTGCAGTGATATTTGGTTTGCCGGATAAACCCAAAACCTGGGAATATTGGCCTGGAGGAGTCAATATTTGCAGTGGTGCTCTGAACACTTAGGGCCTGGTTCGGGTCCCTGCACCCGTGGGAGGTGTTGGATGGAGGGTGCCAGTGGCGTTAACTCTTCTGCAATATTTGCAACAACAGAACTCAGGTTCCAGAGGAAGTCATCTAAGCTGGCTGGCCTCAGACTGTAACGCAGAGAGGGAAATGCTCCAGGTAGTGACTTAGAACCCAAGTCTCATTTTTACATTCTCCTTCAACCTCTGGAAGAGTCTGTCTGACTGTACTGGGAGTTGCAAGAGACTAGCTTGGGTAGGTGGCTGACTCTGGGTACACTGACTTTTTTGATTCTTAAATCACTCGAGCACATCTGCAAGTGACCCCTTTATGCAGCATGAATTTAACACAGATCTTTCCAAAGTCATACTCCTTTCTGGTGGGCTTAAGGCACAGGCTCAAAGGGGCTCAGCACCTTTTGATCTTGCGAGAGTTTGGCAGCTTCCCGATGATGTGGGAGCATCAGGTGTTGGTAACCTTAGGCCAATGTGGTTTATGCCTCAAGGCAGCAGTTGGATACACACTTCTATATGAGCTGGGAGGTCTTTCTAACCATCTCTTTCCTTCCACCCATCCTGTGCTGTAACACCTGGATCTTAAGGACTTTTGTACCTTTCTTCTGTTGGCTTCAAATACAAGTTTTTTTGACATGGCCCTTGTCTTCCCATAAAGCAGCTCCACTTCCCCACTGAATTTGGTGTCCTCATTTCCTCTGAAATAGATTGTGAGAGGCAGAGAGTGACCATGAAGTAGAGCACAGGGCTTGGAGATATTTGTCACAGCGTGGTTTACTCTGCAGTCCTTGTTCTCCAGGGACTTAGCACTGGCTGTGAGTTGTAGGACCCTGAGATCCTTGCTGCAGTTTAGGAGAAATAAGGCCTCAAGAAATACCAGGTGGTGTGTGTGTTCGTAGGCAGGTTCGCATGAGGGCAGTGGTTTGATTTCTGACAGATGGATTTGGTTTTGTCTAATAGTGTGACTGAAGCAAATAATATTCCAGCAGGCAGTTAGAAGGCAGTGGAGTTACCTTTTTTAAGCAACACACAAGTGGCTGAACAAGGTGGAAAGAGCACAGGAAGATGAAGGGCAGGAAAATGAGAGCAGTCCTACTTCATTTTTTCGTTAGAGGTAGAGAAAAGCCTCTCATGAGCCATAAACTAAAAGGAGAAGCTGCTGCTTAATTTTCTCTCGAAGTTGATTAGAGTTGGGAGACATTTGCCAGTGACGTGATGGAGCTGCTAATGATCTCCTGGAAGACACACAGTCAGCGGGTTTGTGCTGGGATTATTCCTTCACCTTCTGTAGCAAACGACACTCAGGAAGAAGAACAAAGACATGAAGCCACGATTAAGGACAAGCAGAGCTCACAGCCATGCTGGGGACACCTGATTGCCACTGTGGAAGACAACCTGCTCCTCAGCCTCCTAAGTTACAGTGCAAGGAGGAAAGCCCATGGGGTCTAATATGTAAATGGCCTCACAGGCCCTGAAATAATTCCAAGGAGAACCAAGAAAGCACCTGCATTCCCCACCAAGTCACCAGCATTTTGTCCCAGTGGTTCTAGATCAACATTAGTTAGCTGCAGGATTCACTTACATGAATTCAGTGAGCTCTGGGGGATCTGGGGAGTGAAGAAACCTTGTTTGAAGTATTGGGAAGAACCATCCCTCAATACCATGGGGTGACTTGCTCCCATGCTGCCATGACTAGAATGGATATGTTCTCTCTCCCTCTGCATGCTGCAGTAGACTTTCTTCACATTTTAAAATTAATTTAGTCTATATTTTGCTTTCCTAGAGAAATTCACCCTAGGCAAACACCAGGCTTTGCCAGGCATGGGGTACCCCACCCAGGACAATGAAGGATTGTCATGCTTCTTTTGCAGGTGGGACTCGGATGCACCTCTTGGAAGGGTTAAGTGGCCTGTGACAAGTTTATGCAGCAAATCTGCAGCCAACAGTGTGCTCTGGAGATCAAGCTCTGACTCGGGCTCCTTGTTTGACCTTGGGCAACTTGCTTACTCTTTCCTGTGCTCAGATCTCCACGTGTAAAACATGGATAATGCTGCTGCCTGTTTGGCAGTCTAGTATCTAGTGTGTCAGCTATCCCAGCTGAGATCAGGGCCTTCTTGTGCTACAGCAACAGAAATGAATTACGAGCATCAGAAATGCAGCCTCCTCAGACACCCTGGGCTTTTATCACAGAACCCTCCTCCCCTTCCCCGTGTTTACGGGTGATGAGCAAGAGACAAACCAGAAAACAAGCAAGACAAAAGATTGATTGTGTCTGGTTTGTTGCAAGCCCAAGACAATTAGAGGGGTTATCTAGAAGTTTGAGTTTTAATTGCTTTCTTTTTTTTTTTTTTTACAATCCAAATTTATTTTTTGCCTCACAAAGCTTTTAAAAAGCAGCAGCTTCACAAAGGGACAAACCTGCCTGCTGCTCCTGGGCTGCAGAGCTCTGCTTGTGTTTGCCTTCCCCCACCCTTTCTGAAGCTTGGTAGTAACAAAGAGCTCAGCATAATGCTCTTGCTTTTCAAAACGATCAGAGATAACTGAACGCTAATAAGACTGGAGCAGCATTGTCAGAAGGTATCTCAGCGGTGGCTGTCTCAGAGGGATTGAGACTGACAGAGGCATTTTCTATTATTGTCGGATGCTGAGGTGTGAGCATTATCCCTGCACCCATCACCCTGTCCAGAGACTAATCGTGCTTTGTCTGTGTCAATTCCCAAGCACGTAAAAGTAAGTTAAATAAAATTAGATGAGGAATGATGGAGAAGGGGGACAGAGAAAAAGAAAAAGGCAGGGAGGTAGGATCCTGGACTCTGAGGGAGAAGAGCAGAACAGATTGGGTGGGGACAGGGGAGATGAGAAGAGGAGGAATGGGAAAACAGAACCATATTATGTTGCCTTCCAGTCACTTCTGGGCTCCCTACTGAGACAGGTGGTGTAATTTTTGACTTGGAGGGGGACTGAACCTTTCTCTCATTTCTCATTAGGTAATTCCCTTAGCTGAAAATCAAAATCGTTGGAGAACAAGGACCGCTCTCGTGGGTTTTTGCCCAGTATCACGGGAGAACATGGGTGTGCTCTGCAAAATCAGATAAAGGCTCTGGGTGGTGGTTTTATTTGCATTCGTGGTGGGGACGTACTGGGAGTTGGTGGGCAGAGGTTGGTCCTACGTAGCTCTATGTGCATCAGCCTGGCTGGGGTTTTGCTTGCACCCACTGGTGCCATCATGAGAAGCCTCTTGGCTTGTCCTCTTGGGCTCATGACAGTCCTCATGACTATCCTCTTGGGCAAGACTTGAGGTAGGAGTTTCAAGCCATCTATTCTCCTCTGTCTTAAGTCACAGGATTGAAACATTAACAAGGATGTGCCTATATCTACATTCACTTGTAGAAATGATTTAGATATGCTAATGACCAAACTCCATAGCTGCTCGGTGATGCAGAGCCTCTGGTGCTCATGGTCCCAAGTGGATTGATGTTTGCTGATCTTGTGGATTTTCTTCATAAGCCAAACATTCTACAGATTTGGGTGCTTAAACACTTTTCACAACAACTAGTTATGCCTCAGCTTACTTGTAAGTATGAAATTTAGGCTTGTAGGTAATTTTTCATTACGTATCAAGCAGCCTTTTCTAGCTGGGCTCAGATTTCTAGGGCCAAATGACCAAAGCTGGCTGCCTGCAGAGGCAAAGCTTGACTTTGAGCCAGTCCCCCGTGCACACAAGTTTCCATGATCTGAGCTACAACCGTACCTGAAATCAGCAAAGAGCATTCCAATGGTACATATCAAACTGCAGCTATCTCTGCTTGACTTCAAACTTAACCTAAACTTCAGCTCCTGGTCTTCTGGAGCATCAGCCCTGTTCTCAAG
This sequence comes from Ceryle rudis, assembly GCA_033439905.1. NCBI lineage: Eukaryota > Metazoa > Chordata > Aves > Coraciiformes > Cerylidae > Ceryle > Ceryle rudis. Next base: position 53,475 of record JAAGNO010024975.1, read on the forward strand.
GTACAAGTACTGTTGCCCCATGAATACAAAAGGCATCCAGATGCCAAGTCCTGAGCAGCTGTCAGCTGATGGTGAAGGTCAGTTCTGGATAACAAAGTTCTATAAGCAAAAAGCCCCTCCAAATCAAAATTTTGACCACTGTCTTTGTATCGCTCCAAATCCCACCTTTGTTGCAGGAATTTTTCTAAAGCTCTGCTGCTTTTTCTGGGTCTCTCTGTCAGTCCCACAGGAGCCACATAGAGAAGAGATGGGTTGAACATAACACCCAAAAGTGTAAAATCCAGGAGTTAGCCCTCACAAGCACATTGCCAGGAAAAAGGATTTTGAGGGATAGAAGGATGCAATTTACAGGTCAGATCTGGGTCACATCAGAGTGTAACTGCATGTGAATACTGCAGGGCAGCTTCACACCAAGCACATCTGCCACCTAAGGCTATGTGGCCAGCAAACCTTCTTCTGAGATAGTGCTAAAATAGTCTGTATACATTTGACCACATTTGATCATAGGAGCTGGGTACAGGCTTGCTAGAAAGTCACTGTGGAGCTGAAAAGAGGAGGGAGAGAGGGTTGGTAACAGCAGAGCATCCCCTACCCTTTGGACTGACGCAGTCTGAGGGTGGGCAGACACTGACCCAGCATCAGGATACTACTTGACCATAGCACAAACCTTAAGCATCTGAGACCTTATCTGAGACTGATTTTAGGGCTCAGAGGAGCAGGGCTGGACCTACTGGGGACAGTCTGAAGGTGCAGGTGGTGCATCTCTCAAACAACTCTTTCAATCAATGGTATCCACTATTGGTCAGGTCTGGGAGAAGAGGTTCCTGAAAGTGAGGAGCAGCAAAGAAGGAAATTCAAGAAAGAGAAGAGGAATAGTCAGGAAGGGGAGGTCATATCCTCTCTCTTGTAGCCACAGAAAGAATCTCCATCTGGCTGTAGTTTCATCATTGTTGAACTGGAAATCCAGAGTGATGGAGAAGATCTGCTTAGCCTTACCTGAACATGGGCTCATGTGATGTATTGGATCCCACCATGGCAACAGAGCTTGTGTAGACAACATACGGGGTGCTCAGGGCACAGCAGGCCCTTAACGCATTTTCAGTACTTGTGTGGCAGGTTGGGAAGGACAACCATTAACCACCGTTGCCTTGATTCCTGTTGTGCAAATCAAAAGAGAATTTTAGGCTTGGGATTCTGACTTGGAACAGATCCTTCTTTTTCATGGCTGAAAGGATGTAAAGCCCCACGCCAAGGCTGCAGTTCCTCCGGCATGTTTGCACAGGAATAGATGCTTCATAAGGTGGGAGTAGCAGTTATATCTACGGCTGTAATGTGACTTAACTTCTCTTGCTAGTGACAACTGGCTTAACTTGGATTTAATAGTTGCTACCAAGAAGCAAGAAGTTGCCAACAGCAAAGCAAAACTTCACATTTTCCATTATTTTGACTCATGGGCAGACTGTCAAATGGTGAATTGCAGCCGTCTGGCGAAAGGATTGGTGTTTTAGCTGCACGTAGTTATCTGTAGAAGTTCTGCAGGGTGACTACAGGGCGAAAATCATTGCAACATAATGCTGATGGTTGCAGAGCTTTAAATAAAATAGCGGGGGCATCTTAAAATCCACATGAAATCCAGATGAATCTGAAACATGGTTTGGTTTAAGACAGGTTATTGTGGCTGAACTTGGGGGTCAGTGTGTGTGGGTTTTGTTCATATGGTTTTGGGGCCTAGGGGAAGGGGGTGGATTTAAATGATTTATGACTCTCGCGAGGATGATTTTTGCATTCATTGTGATTTTGATTCAAGTTGATTCTAGAGAACCTCAATGACAACAGCATAACCACGAGTGCACAGCAAGGGCTTTCACATCTGATAAGGCAGATCTTGAAGGCAGCTGCTCATAAGGTTGGTTTCTGGAACTCTCCATACTATTTATACCTGGTTAATCAGGCTCTGCCCTTGAGCCTTGCTGCAGATCATGTGTAGGGAGGGCTTGTGATTTCTCTGTTCTCTTTCTTGTTAAGGGCACAATCTGAAAGTATCAAAGAAATCCTGAGTTTAGGATAATTTCAGAGAACAAGAATCAATATGAATATCTGATGGAAATGAATCAATTTGCTTCTCCATGAGCCTATCACAATATATAAAGTTAACAGAGAATCCCTGTTGAGAAAGATCACTGGAAATGGCTGAGTTAAAATGCATTCAGCTTAACAAAAAGCAGATTAAAAAGTCTTTTAGTAACTAGATGGAAAAAATTGTTCTTGTAGAAGAGGGCTCTTCAATCTATCCAACAAGGCTATAACAGGATTCAGCAACCAGTGGTTGAAACAGAGGAGAGAATCAAAGCAGAAGATGTAAATTTTTGCCAGAAAGGGTAATTAGCCACAGCCACGCTAATACTCATCAGCATTGTTATGGCTTGCTGAAAGATGTGATAGATAGCCCATTAGCTTGCAGTCTTTAATTCTAGGCAACAAGTCTTTTGAAAAGGCATAGTCCAATTTAGCCACAAATTGTTGGGCTTAGACAGTAATTGGATGACTTTCTGTGGCCTGGCCTACACAGAGGAGCAAGCTAGAGGATTATATAGTTGACCTGTCTTGTTCTTATGGTTTTTTTCCATGAAGTCTATGGCAGGTATCAAATACAGTTCATTTTTATTCTTTTCCCTGTTGTAATTTTAATAGAAAACTTTAATCTCTCAATTCAAGATTCTGAGAAGCCCTAGTGAGGGCAGCAGCCTCATTTTAGGGAGGTCTACATGAAGCCATCCAATGGGAGGCAGAAATGCGGAACAGTTTGAAAATAAGGCCCCCGTTAAGACAGCTCAAACTGTGCTCTTCAAAGAGGCCCTTGGCCACCAGTCACGTTGGAGAAAAAAAAAAATAAAAACTGCATCTGTGGTTTTCTGGGAATGTTGCAAATATCTGCAAGAGGTTTGGTTTGCTGAGTAGGGGAGTTGCCCAACGTTCACTGCTATCTGTAAAAACCATACAGAGCTGAAGTACCTCGCTCGTGGCGAGCACAATGAAGAGGAAGATCTCACGAAGCCACTAAAAGGCAGCAGGAACCCTCGGGCTCTGAAGATTCTCCGTACACATGCACAATGCAGGCTCTTAAAAGCATCTGCTTTTGAAAACAACTACAGCAACGAAAAGAAGGATGGAATTTAAATGCTGCCCTTGAATGTATCAGTAAATAGTAGACGCCCTAAGCAGTAATCGAGTTTGAGAGAGAGATATATAAAAAAATATATAAAATTCCTTCCTTGTGGTTAACAACTATTTTAGTAGCTAACAGCCTGAGGTGCCATTGGAATTGCTGCTGTAATAGGGATTTCATTATTTTTATAGCCTGTGCTTATTTCCTAGATTTATGAACAAATTTTCTTTAAGCAGATCTTGCACCTAACATGAAACCGGCTCTTTGTGATAGGAAGAAAATGTCGTGAAGCTCCCAGTTATGCATGGCTTGTAGATACGTAATAGTTGTGAACTCTGACTATAATGAAAATAGCATCACTCCCTTATAGTGTGGATGCAGTTCAACTGGTATAGGCTCCTACTGGTGTATATTGTAGGGCTTTTTTCCCCTGGAAACCCCTGGGAAAGCCATGAGATACCAAGAACAGGGGTTAGCTTTTAATTGTTGCCCTTGCCGCATCCTAAGGCATCTCTTAGCACTATAGGCACGTTCTGAATCACTTTAGTACTATTATGGAAAGTTATACCCTTGTCCAGAATAACTATATAATATAATTTATATAATAATATAACAACAGGGTCCAGATTTAACTTTCTAAGATGAAGCTTTAGCAGTGGAGAGGAGCAGCACGTCCTGTCCTGAGCAAGGACAGGGGGGCAAAGGCAGAAACTTCCCCACTGGAAAGGAAAGGTCCTGGGCACTTCATTCATCTGATAGCGTGTGAAATTCAACAGCAAGGCAGCACTAAATCAGAGAGGATGTGTTTGTTGGAGCCTCTTGTATGACTACACCAAGGCGTGTGAATTTAAGGCTGCATTTAATTGCTTGTTTTAAAGAGCTTACCCCCAGCGTTGACAGCTCTCATCCCCCAGAAGGGCAGAGTGTTTCTGTAGTCCACAATAGCAGCTGTGTGAATAACCACGTGAACTCCCCGCATGGCAGCAAGGAGCAGATTGTAGTCTTGAATGTCTCCTTTCATCACTGTCACATGAGTGGTAGCTGGAGAAAAATGATATAACCATAGATGCAGGGAGAAAAAAAAACCCTACAAGTCAGCATCCCCACCTTCTTGCAGGGTGAGGATCCTGTTTGGAAAGCTTTTCTTCTCTGCAGGGCGAGCTGAAGCACACTCTCACTGATGGCTATGCCGTTTGAGTACAGCACACCAGGGGAAAGTACACCGCTGGTTTTGAACCCCAAGATTCAGAACCCCTAGATCTGCACCTGCTTTGATCTGGGACAGTGCTTTGCCAGTCTGCACCAACTGTGGGTCAGAATAACTGCGGCTGGCTTTGCAAATCTCTAGGGTCCAACCCAGGATAGCACGGAGCAAGAAGGGGAGACCCAGTCCAGAGCTGCAGCTGGTTCCAGGACTTGCTCCAATACGTGTGAATGAGTGAAGCTGTGATGGATGAGTTCCTTAAGACAGAAGATTTTTAGAGCTTACTGGGAATATCTCTGAGGTCATTGCACAGAGCTTTATTTGAATTGCAAATACTATAGATTGGAAAGAAAAATCATCCAATGGGTTAAAGAAATTTCATAGGAAATTCCTCCCTTTGACCCATTTAGAACTGGGTGGGGTTTTTTTCCCTATCTGATTTTCACCCTCCTTCCTCAAAACTGCAGTTCCATATGTGGCTACTGCTGGCATCTACTGATACTTTTCTTGCTTTGAGACAGTGTTGTAACATTTCAGTGGGACCAGCAAGAAGCTGGGGTTAGGAAGCTGTACTCCTTGGGGATTTTGCAGCAAGCTGGACAGCAGCAGCAATTGCAGGACCACTATGGGAAGGTGATGTGTCTGCCCTGGGCTGGCACCTTCCTGGAGAACCCCATCAGGGTAGTGATCTCTGAAGGATCGTACACGTGAGCAGCTCAGGGAAGAGTCTGTGACTCCAGTTGTGAAAGCATTATGACACGGAAACCCTCAACGAGCAACTACCAGAAGAAGGTGATGAAAGAACAGGGTTCTTCCTCCTGAACTCAAAGGAGAGACAAAATTCAAGACAGCAGGTCAGCCAGTGGGATGTAGGAAGAGGCAGAAGCTTTATGAAAGGGCCAAGCTGATTTCTTAATTAGCATAGCCAAGCTTTTGTAGACCAGCTCATAAGAGTTTTTATATGAAAATAATTTAATATAAAAGCACAGAGTTGACCCAGTGAGAATAGAGCAGAAAAAGAAAGAAGGCCTTGTCCACGTAGCAGGGGTAACACACTTGGAGGACCAGAGCTCGGAGGAAGTTGCTCCTGCCGTAAGCCTGTGCCAGCGCTTAAAGGTGCATCAGCGCTTCATGGTGGGAGGATTTTGCTGCTCCTTAGTGGTGAAGGAAAGCCTTTAACCAGTCGGGTTGACGTGTTAACCAGTCTGTTTCGCATCGCCTGTCTTAAGGCAGCTCGTGCAATTAAAACCAGCAAAAGAATGATGAGAGCTCAGCCAAACCCAGGGAGGATAGAAGGCAACCGTGAGAAATGTTCAGATTGGTAAGGCCTGATGAGCTTTATCCAGGACGACTAAAGAGGTGATGGGTGATGGATGTCACTGCAGCTTTATTGCATTATCAGCTACTTTGGAGAACTTTGGGAGGCACTGAAGACTGCAGCAGAGCAAATGAAACACCCGTGCTTAGCAAGGAGGGAAAGAAGAGCCAGGAAATTACAGAGCAGCTTGATTTCAACCCCAGGAAATTCAGGAACACACACTGAAACAACATGTGTGTGAGCACCTGTGGGATAATAAGGAGAATAGAGGCAGCTGACATGGCTTTGTCAAGAGCAAATCAAGTCAGATAAATCTCCTTTGTTCTTATGACAAGTTAACAGGCTGTACGGATATTGTGGAACAGGTTGATGTCATCTATCTTGATTTTTAGAAGGGCTTTGGAAACTCTTGTGTCATTCCCATCAGCGAGTCAGTAAAACATGGTCTAAGTGATCCACATTAGGGTGAGAGCAGAGCTGGCTGAATTACAGTTCCCAGGGAGCTGCCAGCTGTGGTAGGTGGCTGCCCTGGGGCTCTCCAGGGCTTATTGCTGTATTTGAGTCTTTTATTTTGATTGTTTTCAACGAGAATCTGGCAGATTTGTTCATTAAATCAGCAGATAACATCAGACTGGGAGGGACTTGAGGTATGCTGGAGGATTAGAGTATGAGCTGAATATAATTAATAGAGTCTGGGGGGAAAAAAAAAGGTGAAATTTGATAGGGACAAAGAGAAGGTGTTGGGTTTAGTGGGGAAGATGCAGAGGGTCTTCATGAGAGAATTAAATTGATCCAGGGCAGCTCAGGAGCTATTGCCTGTCAGCAGAGCCTGGCAACTGTGAAAAAAACATAATTGTGCTGACAGGTACAAATAGGAGAAGAGTTTGCAGGACAGAAGAATTAAATCCATCTGCCTTACTCAGCGTCAGGAAGGCCACAGCTGGGCTCTGTCCTAACGCCGGTGCCCCTCTTCCAGAAAAGAGCAATGCCCAGAGCTGCAGCCAGTGTGGGAGAGTTGCTTTGGCCTAAAGGAGACAGCACTTTAGAGTGGAAAGGGTGTCAGGTCTCAAATCATAGAATCATAGAATGGTGGGAGCTGGAAGGGACCTCTGGATTGAGTCCATCCCCCCTGCCAGAGCAGGATCACCCAGGGCAGCCCACACAGGAACAGATCCAGGAGGGTCTTGAAAGTCTCCAGAGCA
>JAAGNO010024975.1:60464-73634 GCA_033439905.1 Ceryle rudis
CCAGGGCAGCCCACACAGGAACAGATCCAGGAGGGTCTTGAAAGTCTCCAGAGCAGGAGACTCCACAACCTCTCTGGGCAGATTGTTGAGGTGGAACTTTCTGTGCTCAAGTTTATACCCATTGTTCCTTGTCCTCTTGCTGGGCACTACAGAAAAGAGCCTGGCCCCTTCCATTTGACACCCACCCCTCAGATATTTATAGACATTCTCAGTCTTCTCTCAGTCTTCTCCTCTCCAGACTAAACAGCCCCAGTTCCCTCAGTCTTTCTTCAGAGGGGAGATGGTGAAGATCATTGTGAAAAATGATTGTATTGACCTATTCTACCTGTAAGGTGAGATGAGAAATCAAGGACTGAAATTGCAGATTAGCCTGACAGTGAAGAAATTGGCTGCCTGAGGTGGCCTGGGGACAGGATGGAAAAAAAATCTATGTGGAAGATCCTGCCCGAGCTGCCTCTACCTTGGGGCGAATGCATCAGGGGATGGGATGGTCCCTCAGGGCTGCTTCTGCCTCATTCTTCTGTGGTTTGCTCTGGTGGTAGGCCACAGACCTCTCCTGGAGCAGGGATTATGACAACTCCTTAAGGTTAAACAGGTTTTTTCTTCAGTTATGGGTGCTTTTAAGGCAACTGGCTACCTGAAGCCTGGGGAAACCAGTCCGGGAAGTTCATCTGCCAAGGGAGAGTTTTTGATATTGGTATTTCCCTGGGAGTCTTTTAACTCACTTTAAGTGTACCTCCTTTCCACTGACACCTCCAAACAAGAGAGGATGTCCCTTATCCTTTTTTCCTCCCTCATTGTGAAGATTTGGGCAGTTGTAGAGCTTGAGTCCTGTCCCACCATTAGCTGGGCAGAGCACTGTGAGCTGCACTGGCTTGTTTGGGGTGGGTATTCTCAAATCCAGTAAAACAGGTTGCTTTTCCCCAACGTATCTCATTGTAATGAGCCCTGGTGGAGCATCAGAAGGCAGCTTTCAGAATGTGAGCAAATGGTTTAATTTAATATCTTTGAGTGTGTTTACAGAGACTCACCTCTCCCTTTTCATGCGCAGGCTGCTATAGGTTTCTCTCTATTATTTCTGTAATTTATTTCACAGTACCTGCAGCAGATGCTGAGCTTGATTCTATTATTGTCAGCAGATTTTGGTTATTTTTCTCAGAATTGATAACTGATTGGACCAGTTCAGTTGCAGGCATTTTTTTTGTCCTTTTGCTGTTAGACTGGTTGAGCAGAATCAACCATGTAGCCAAGTTCCCATGTCAGGTACTTGGTGTGTATGTTGCTCCTTATAACTGATCCCTGAGTGGGGACTTGGATCCTCCCTGTGATGTATCTCCTGAGCTTACACGCTGTGGATCTTTTTGGTTTGATTTGGTCTTACGCTGAAAAATCTCTCTGAGCTGGAACTTATTCTTCATGCAGGCTGTTTAAACCAGGTTCCTTCCCCGACAATAATACCATCTCCAACATAACACCAGCTCTCTTGAAAGGGAGGGTTATGGCCTCTAAATAGAAGCTGCTGCCCTTATCTTACCTGTGGTGAATTTTTCTACTTCTTCTCTTGCTACTGAATCAAAAAGCCTGACTTCTTTGATCTAGTCTTGTTGAGACAGGAGCTCTATGATCTTCTCCCCAATAAAACCACAGCCTCCTGTCACCAGGTAGACCGAGGCTCTATCCATTTCTGAAGATGTTTTTGTGGTTGAGGAGTAGAGAGAAGGTTGCTGCCAAGATCCTCTCATGTGCTGTTAGTCTCTCGGCCAATAAGTTTTCTGAACTAAAGTCCAAGGTTTAACTGTCTTATAAAGTTACTGGCTGAATATTAACTTCATCCAGTTGTATATAAACCAAGTTTTCATTGGCGCAGTCACACAAGTGCTGCCACAGGCATACCAGTGCTGCACACAGACCGGTTCTGGCCTCTGTGACTCAGCCTTTCCCTTCTACCACAGCAGCCCATGATCAGCGGGGCTCCTGCAGCTTGCCTTGGTATGTGGCCAGACTCAGTCCAAAATTTTGATGCCAGAAATTTTCCACCCTGGGCAGCCCTTTCCCAAGGGTTGGGCTGTCAGTCATTGTACCTTAGACCTCTCCGGGTGCTGCCCAAAGACAGTGTGCCCCAGGGATGTGCTAAGGGCAGTCATCCTAGTGTGAAGCTACAAAGACCATGTTCCCATGCCCTAGTGGGTTTGTGTAGACGGTGTAGAGCAGCAGATCTACCCAGTGCTGGGTTCTTCGGTGTGCAATGCAGGCAGGGTCAGGATTTGTCAGCTGCAGCTTCATGATCCCTGTTTGATTACCTAGAATGGCTCTCCTGGATGAATGAGTCTTTGAGTTGGAATACCTTCATACATACACATAAGGTCACAGGCGTGCACATGCACACACACACTCATTTCAGAGAAGGGAAAATCCCGTCAATTTAAAAAACCAGCTAGTAGTAAAAGCTCTACCATGTCTTTGGCAAATTGTGGCAATGGTTAATTGTCACTATCAGTAAAAGAGTGCACTGATTTTTAGGTGCCAGGTAGTGGCTAATGCACTTTTTCCGGATGTCTGCTATCCAGTGTGTCATGTGGGTTAAAAAAGAAATGGGATTGGCTTTGTCTCAGGGTGCTTGGTCCTCTCCTAAGGGGCGGGGGGAAGACCTGCCCCCTGGCACAGCTGTTTCTCTCTCATGAAGGCTTTCAGAGCTACTTAAGCCCGGCCTGATCAGCTACCAGTCTCACTTTGATGCCAAGCAACTAATTTCCCTAAGTCTGCAGTAGTCAAGTATTTTCCAATCCATATTTGAACTAACTCGTCACCAGTTTTGATGAACTGTGGACACACTGTCCTCAGAGAGGTAGCAATGGTAAATGGGGTAATATAACCTCCCTGCTTACTCTGTCTTTGTAATATGTACACTTCAGTAGTTGCCTTTCTGATCATAGTTGTGCTTGGGAAACTCAGGACCAGTTTGTTCCTGGGCAGATTTTCTGCTTCCCCTTCCCCAGTTCCCCCATGATGAGTTACAGATGCCGATCCAGGCTGCACTGGGATGGGGAGTCTCCTGGGAACCCTCCCCTGGTCACATACAACAAGATGAAATGTGGAGAGCAGTGTTCTTGATGTAGAGAATAATATTGTCAGGGCCGTTCTTACCATGCTGTTACTGCTTGTCTGGCTGTCAAGAGTGAGCTGTAGAGCAACCTGCTGCTGAGCGCGTGGGCAATGAAGAGTTAAGGCAGTGCAGTCAAAGAGAAACTGGGTTTCGTTTGTGAATATATATTTTTCTTTTAATCAGCCCTTGCTAGAAGTTAAATCTGTTCAGCTCTGCCATTGATTTTCTCTGTGCTGTGCTAAGCGTCAGGCAAAGCGCCGTTTCCCTTTGCTGTGATTACAATCAGTGGCCATAATGGCCCAGAGACCAACATGGGCCTGATGCTAATTTGGTGCTTGGCAGACCAGCACAGCCACAAACGTCCCGAGAAATTAATTTAGCCTTTTATCCAGCAACTCCCAATCTGTACAGTAGTGATTAACAGAACTGCCTTCCCTCAGAGGACTTTTTTGCAAGGATAAATGTATCAGAGTTGGAGGTGTTAGGACACAAAAACCAAGATAAATACACCCTGAGAGACCCAGAGAAGTGCTGCATGGGAATGTTTGGCATCAAGTAACCTTGAGTACGTCCTCATCAGTGATGCAAAAAGCGGTATGAAGCAGAGGCCTTGATGCTGGGGATGTTTCTCAGTGTTTACAAGACTTTGCCTTTGCTGTAATATCGGTGTCTGCATATCTGCAGTGTAATCTGATGGGGGGGTGGAACTGGCTGTGATTTACACATCTCTTCTCTTCCTTAGGATATAAAAAGCAGAAGTGATTCAGAAAACAGAACTGTCAGGTCACTGACGAAAACAGCCCAGGTCCTCTCCTACAGCCAAGGCTCATGCAGGGTAAAGCCTCCGTTTGCAAATACAGAGCTGCATCCAAACGGGTAGTTGTTCCCAAACCGGGTAGTTATTCCTACTGTAGGGAAGTTAAAAAAACCCAAACAAAACAACAAAGAAGTTCCTAACCAGATTGTCATCTAACAGTTTGAACTGTCACAAGAGATGATGACTTTGGGGGTCTCCATAGGCCCAGAAGCAAATTCAAAGAAAGCACTAAGTGAGCAAAGTCACTTCTGGAGAAGGCAGATGCCCAGGAGGTACCAGGTGACGGCAGGGAGCGGGCCTGGGCAGCTCTTAGATTAGCCAGCTTGACTTCCTTGAGCTGTACGGAACCATACGAGGAAGTGAGGCAAGCTGCACAAAACAACGGGTTTGACTTTACGCTCCCAAGCACTGCAGAATTCTCTCTCTGGCTTGTTCTCCCGTCACACTGCCTGCCATGGCCACCCCGTCCTCTGAGTGCCCGAGCTCAGCTGCAGGAAAGCAGCGATCCCTGCGCTGGTACCGGTGTCAAAGTCCCGCAGGAACAGGACATTAGGTACAATCCTACTGTCACCTGCAGGACTGGTCCTGCAGGAAGAGTCTGCCCCATCCAGGCAGTGCCTCTCTCTGCAGTGCAATGCAAGACGCTCACAGCTGACATTGCTTGAAGGCTTTACCTAGGCTGATCTAGGCTTTAAATGCCCCACTGTGAAGGTGGGATATGCCCCAGTATTTGGTCAGTGTGGCTGGGAGTGCAGAGTAGTGACAAGGCATGTCCTAGAGACCAATCCCAAGCCCCTGAGCTGGCAGTCATAGCATCCATGGCAGTCATGGCAGTCCAACCCCCTTGCCAGAGGAGGGTCACCCAGGGCAGCCCACTCAGGAACAGAGCCAGGAGGGTCTTGAAAGTCTCCAGAGCAGGAGACTCCACAACCTCTCTGGGCAGCCTGTTCCAGGCTCTGTCACTCTCACAGTGAAGAAGTTTTTCCTCATGTTGAGGTGGAACCTCCTGTGTTTCAGGCTAGAAATATCTGCAGAAGAGACAGTCCCATCATGGGCAAGGAAACCAGCAGATTTGGCTTAAGTTGACAAAGGCCCTTTTTACCCCTCCACCCCATGGAAGACCACCAGAAGAAGGGTCTTGATGCATAATCTTGGTTAACAGACCTGTAAACATAGGGAAAATTGAGATGGCAGAAAAGAAAAACAGACGCTCTAATTTCAGGATGCAGTTTGCTTGAACTAGCTCTGAACCTTGTAAATCCAGGACACCTGACATCATATTCATTTACAGTATGTTTATTTCTCAGTGCATTACATGAAAGGTCTTTGGTATTTGTGGGTTCTTGAATACTGTTCCCACTCTGCTCTGTAAGAAAATGCTGAATACAAAACATTCCATATACAGTAACAAACCCCATAGCAAATAAAGAGAAATAGATATTTTGAACACTAACATAGCAATATGAAAACAGATAAGTATCCATGCAAGAGGTGGAACAAACAGGTTGTGTTTACAACAAACATTAGAGCCTGCCATAAATGACTTCATCCTGTCAGATGAGATTTATTTGTGCTCTAAGTTAAGAAATTACACATGGCTGCAAGATACTGCACATGGCTGCCCTATAAAAGACCAAATGGTGATAGAGCTTATTACGATGAGAGAAGCTGGGACCATTTGCACACATAATGAAACACACTGATATAAATAAAAAAAAAAAAGTACTGTGTAAAATAACTAGTGAAAAAGTTAACATTTCCTCCTATGGATGGGAATGTGCTTTGTGGACAATTATAGCACCTTTGAATTGCTTGGTTTCAATGCAGTCACAGAAACCAAGTGGTTTAACCCCCTATACCACCAAACACCAGACTGGAATGTAATCTCGAATGAAACAGAATCTGTCAACATGGAGGGGAACGGCTTGCCAATGGATTGCCAATAAATCGTATTGAGAAGTAGCTCCAGAAGCTGATTGTCTCTTAGAAGCCTTTGTCACAGTGGTCAGGTTCCTGCAGTTCATTGCAGGGACTGGGAGCGAACCCCAGTCCCAGAGCCCAGCTCTCAGAGAGCCCTGTGTGAGCCGTACACTCTGCTCCACTGAAAGCAGCACCCGTGCGTGCCAGCAGAACATCTGGACCTGATTTCTATGGCCTGTTCCTTTCAAAATCGATGGCAAAATTACTGTGGAGTTTGGTGGGAGAGCAGGTGAGAGCTCCTCTCTCTAGTTTATTCTTATTTCCCTGGGTCGCTATCATTTCTTTACAGTAAGTGCAAATTCGATACTCTGGAGAGAAGCATCCTCTGCCCCCCAGGAGCACCAGATTGCTGGTGAGCATCAGGGTGCACGAGTTGCAAAGATTTCTGGTTGTGCAATGCTGCTGTTGCTGCTGCTGCTGCTGCTGCTGGTTAGCTCAAGGCAAGGAAAATGTGCTGCTACTACCAGAACCGATCCAAGTCAAAACCACATTGGAGCTCAAAGAAACATAAAGAATTTCAAACAAGTCTTAGGAATAAAAGAAGAAAGGAAAAGAACACACTATGTTATTGCACAGTATGCATGTAAGACAAAGCACTAAACATTTCAATTAAAATATATTTCTAAATGAGCACGCATTCAAAATAAATCCCCTCTCTAAGTTACATAGACAAGGCAAGATGCATCACATGCCCTGGCTAAAATGAATCTTAGTATCCTGCCTAAGATGGAAAATGTGGTTGGAGTGGTTTGCTTAGGCATGACTATCATTCACGTCAGCGTGTGAGGCTGTGTCCACCTTGAAAACGTAATTAAACTGGGACTGCGTGACAGTGTGGTCCAACCCTTGTGTAAGGAGAGAGGAAAGAAACCCCAGCTGAGTGAGGAAGTCCATTTGGTACAATCCCACTGTCACATAAATTAAAGATACAGTACCGCATGAGAGAGAGGTGTAGCTAAATAAAGCAAGAAGTGTGGGGAGAAAAACATTATATAGCTCATATTGAAACCTGGACAAGGCAGTGATGGAAATGGTTGCACCCCAAACCTAACCAGTCTTTTGACAATTGACTTGGCAGGATTCATTGCAAACAACTTCCATCAAACTTCCTTTCGTCTTACCAGGAATTTATTTTAAATAATTGAAGACCCCAAATCCTAGTCAATATGAATGACTTGATGAGAGCGCTCATCAAGCTAATTCAATAGCTTTGAATTCAGGAAGACAAACTTGGAGGAAGAAAAATTTCTCTTTCAATTGAGTGTGAAGGCTCCAAAATGTCAAGGAAGTGAAAATGGCCCCATCGTTCTCCCCCTTCCCTAAATTCAACCCTGTAGCTACAGGACCAGTGAAACCAAATTGTGCCATTTCCCTTTTTAAAGACTGCTTTGGTTTGGTTTAGTTCCTGAAACTGCCACGAGGAAACGTTCTTAATGTGGCAAGCGACTATAGCTAGCACCAGTCTGCCCAGTGCACACATCTCAACTGAACTGGGATTTCTCCTCAGTCTTCAGGACCTGATTTTCCGATCTCTACTGGTAGGCGTAAGGGGTTGTCTCCTGGAAGCCACCAGCTTTGTCTTGTAAAGTCCAGGTGATCAAGACCAAGCTGGTCCCTATTCCATAAGGAGGTAATCAAGTACTTCTCAATTCCTACACGGTAATCAATCAGGCTGTAATTGGGGAAACATCCTTTTCTCTATTTTTGTTTATGTTTAATTCTTAAATGCAGAGTTTATTCCAAGAATGTCCCAGTGGCTGCACCATGCTTAGCTGTCCACCAACAGAGCTGTTGCCCTGGTGGCAGTGAATGGAGGGACAGGGGCTGCTGTACAGCACATCAGTCACTCGCCAAGTGCTGGCAGGTCACAGAGCTGCTTGTGTTTGTGACTGGTTTTAGGCTGAGACCTGGTTGTAAGCCTTCTTTAAGACACTGATTTAATTCAGCATCATTTATACACATACCACCATTAGAGTTAGCACTGGATTTAGAGCTAGTGCTGGATTTGAAACTAAGATGCATACAAGGAGACTTTATTTCATTCTCCCAAAAGGATTACAAATACAGGATGACTGCTTGAGGTCAGTAACCTGCTTGGCTTGGGCAGTTTCACTTATTTTCTTGTCTTCTGTCTGTGTCACGCTCCAGCTGTAATGCAAAGGAATGCTGGAGCCTGAAGCACCAGCTCTTGGCAACACTCTGCAGTCACTTCAAATGTTGGAGTGTTAGGGAAAGAGAGCACCTGATTGTACCTTGCCTCCAGGTCCCCAAAATTCTGTAACACTTTGGGCTTGTTTCTTTGAAATAGCCAAAGGAAAACTTGAGCCTGCGGAATTACAACCTGAACTACGTGGGGTGACTCCTGAATGAGCTGCACGACTGGCGGCAGCCAAGCAAGGCAAGTCCATGCAGCCTCCACGCCAGCTTCACCCAAGGCTGTTCATTTTTTAGCTGTACAGCAGTAAAAAAACTTCTGTTTGAGGGCAAGTTTCTGGTGCTTGCTCAGCATGAACTGGCACCACCCGGGGAGATGGTTGGATTTCTAAAGCACAGGGCCAAATAAAGCCATGTAATGAATCCATTCATCCTGAAGCAGCCTGTAACCTGCTCATTTCTGAAACTATAACACTCTTCAGAGGAAAGATTTGGATGTTCTGATGTCTCCGTAGGTCTACATGTTTTACTGTGGGTGTGGAAAGTTAATCTAATGTGTGGCTAATGTTGGGCTGGCAGAGCTCCTTCATGTTTTTTGGGCAGAAATATTGTAGCAGTACAGGTTTGCCTTTTTCAGAGAGCTGTATCTTGCACTAGGAACCACACAGAATATGACCAATTTTCTTGACTAACGCCATAAAATGACAAACACAAGCTCAGTTTGCTCATATTTGTCCTGGGCTGAATTTAAGATCTGTCAGGACATGGTGGGAGGAAGGGAACTAAAGAAAAAAATGAACCACTGGTTCTGTTGATTAGTCTCTCCCCTTCTAAAATAATCACTGTCTACATGAATGACATCAACTTGTCCAATTCGGTTTGCACAGCAGGTGTAGTGATTCATTTGTCACTGAAGGGCAGGTTCAACTTCTTAACCGTGGAGCTGGGACTTGCCCCCAGTTACTGCAAAAAGTAAAATGACTTTGTATTGAACTCCCAGTGCAAGATAAGCTCTTGACAAGACTCTCATTCCTTAGGCTGTGGTTTGCTATTACACCGTGTCCAGATTCAAATGGCAAGGATTTAGTCACAAGATAAAAATGAAAACATTGTGAAAACATCTTCCCTTCTTGATGTAGGATTAAGAAACTTTTGCAAAATATCCTTTTCTGTGAACAGTTATTGCTACTGCTTAAATTAATTCTCTCTGGACGTACACACAAGCTGAACACAATATGGGAAAATTCTTGCACGATTCCAGCACTTTTCATACAAACTGCTCTGTTTTTCCACAGAAACAGTCTAATCTCACTGAAGGTAGAAAGTCAGTGTTGCCACGACCATTTGCATCAAAAGTCCTTGCTCAGCCAACCACGAAGGGAAAGAACACAACTCACATGCAATTAGCAACGTGAAAAGCCAAGATTTTGATGCTAAATTCCAAAGAGTAACCTGAATTTTCAGAGTAATAGTTTTACACACTCTCTGATTTTTTTTCCAATTTGTCCTTTGCTTAAAAGAAATCCTTTCAGGTGAGAATGCTCTAATGGCCTGTGGAAGTGGTATCTTCACTTGGAAGTCAGCCTGACACCCCCCCATGAAATTAAAGCAGATGCCTTCAACTATACCAATGGACAAGGGTAGGGCTTGGCTTCGAGTGGAGATGGGACTGATTGCCTCAGACAGTTAAGCAGTGCTTTAACTGAGGAACTTTCAAGGGCAGTGAGGAGACAAGGGGAGGATTAAACTCTTGAGACACAATCAGGAGGTGCCATCTTGTAGACAGCTTCTGAGGCCACCTGGTATTCCAAAGGCAAAACAACAAAACAAAGAAAAATGTTCGTAAGACCCTCTCTGAGCTATGGATGAGACATTCCCTGCAGAGTATTGGCCAGATAAGGAAACTCAGTTGCCAACACTGTAGCCTCCTACCCACTTCATCTGCACTCTGCAATTAAGCACTGGGATACTGTATCTTTAACTGGTGAACAGGCACGGAGAACACACAGATGCTCCTACTTCATCCGATTGCTTCTCCTTCTGGCTTCACCGTCATCCAGCAGTGAAGAGAGGATCTGGTAGGCCTGCGGCTGCTGGGGTCCTCCACGTTTGATCTTGATGCTGGTTCGCAGAGGGGAGCCGGGGATCACATCCTGTCCAGAGCCTGGCTCAATGGAAGACAAAGAGTCTGTAAGGAGAAAAAGTCACGGGAGAGCGCTATTTAAAAGAGGAGGCTAAGGAAAGAGTAAATGGGCCCTTCTGAGTGATACCTCCTCTGGAAGACGTGTCGTCCCTCCTGTTGTCTTTCCATCCAGCAAGCAATTGTGGTGCTGACATGGTGGGTGCTAGCACGCTACTCCTATATTAGATCTTTTCCCTCTGCTCTCTCTAAACTCCTTGGGGCAGATGCTCTCGCTGCACGTGGCCCAGCAGCTCCTGTTCCCAGATGTAATTCCATTTATAAAGCGCTGTTGTTCTATTGATTATAAATTTGCTTGGGCTGTAGCTGCTACTCAGCACTGCCCACAGATTCGTGTTATTGAAGGGTGAGGCCAAGCAGTCACTGGGAAGAGATGCTCCTGAGGGTTTGAGTATCATTTCACTCCTGGTAAAGGAGGACATTTAGAGGCACTGAAATGATTGAACAAAAGGATTGATCCACCCTAGGCTACACCAAATTGGCAATAAAGCTGGTAATAAATACTAGCTGCCCGTTCTCCCAGCATGCCTCGTGGTAACACACACCTCCTCCCTCTGCAGAGTCCTGCCCCACGTGGCTGGATACACATTTGACTACAGCCACTCTTGTATTTTCCCAGCAGTCAGCAACAAATGCTGATAACTCAGTGCTGCTTCATGGTTTTTAATGCCCTTCTTTTTGCTTCCAGAGATGGACATTTGCTTGTTTCCCTGCCAGGAGCCCAACCTCACAAGCCAGCCACCCAGCCTTGGTCTGATCCCACGAGGCAGCATTCCTGGTTCAAGTGAGCGTTCGGTGTTGCGTTCGCAGGAAGCAAACGCTGCTGGGCTGCTCTCCTGGGCTAGACAATCTCAAACTGCCCTCCCACTGCAGAGAGGAGGTTTGTTTGCTGGGATGTTTTGCCTTGTTGCTTGGGTGGCTGTGGTTTTGGAAACCACTCTGATTGTGGAGTTTCTCTGGAAAATGAGAGCATGCGAGTGGCATTTCTGCGTGGGTCTTGAAAGCCGGGCTGAGTCAGGCTGCCCAGGAACCCGACATAAAATCCTTAACACCTACGGTGGGAACATGACCAGAGAGTCGATGCTGGGTGATTTAAACTCGTGTGGTGCCTTTTGGTGCAGGGAGGTCTGTGCTCAAGGATACTCTGTTTTGTTATTTTATGTCCTTTTCTGGATTTGGTTTGGGGGGTTTTATTTAACCATATACACATAAAGGGATGAACATAACTGCACAAGGCAAAAATGTCTTACTTTCCAAGTTCTTCTTCTAAACAGTATTTTTGTAGGGCCTAAAATATGTCTTAAGTTAAAGAATGGAACTATCTCAAAAGCACAGAGTAAAAAATATAATTATCTATCCTGTTATTGGATAAAAAAGGAACTATTTATTTAAAGTCATACAATAAAGCTGTTTAAATACAGTCTTAATTATATTGTACGATTTAAACCCACCCGTGTTTGCTGATGCAGTTACATGGGTACAGAAGCACACACGGGTATAAACAGCTTGCCTCCATCTCAAGCAATAATAGAAAAACACTTTTATGTCAGTAGACAAGGTTTGCCAAAATGACCAGTTTCAGAATAACAGCAGCACGTGCCTTGCTGCTGTATTGCCAAACAATGTCTAAAAGAGATAAACTGGGCAGTTCTGCAGGGGCTAAGTTGTGTGAATCCCCCAGTCCAAGCCCTCCAGTCCCTATACAAGCTTCCTGAGGAGCTGATGTTTTGTTTTATACTGGTATAAATGAAGGTGCAAAGTAAAGGGTGATGGAGAGCCAGGCCATGGGTTCTGTTCTTATGGACTGGGTTCTCCTTCCCCTCCTGCCTGGAGAACATACTGGCCAGGCATGGACTGCACCCAAGGTAATCTCATGGGAATCTTCCTGGCACCTCCACCATCTCAAAGCAGAGAAGCATAAAAACATCTCTTCCTCCCCTTGGTGTACAAAATCCAATGAAAATATGAAGCAAATGAGGATTAATGCAGAGGTAAGCTCAGGGTGACTGTGGTTAAACTGTGGGTTCATGATTCATGATTTCCCAAAAAGTTTAAGCTTAAGCTGTCTGGTGCTTCTGGAAATTGCCTCTGAAAGACACACGGCCACAGGCAGTGAAAAGCAGGGCTGAGACCCAGGCCAGTCCAGCCACACCTCGGAGCACCCCGCACTGGCACTGCTTTGGCTTTGACGTGCCCAGCAGCATTTTCATTTTAGCCCCGTGCCGGCTCCAGCAGGATCCGCGGGCTCTGGCCGCACCGCCTGCCTGTGCGGTCACAGATGGGCATTTTCCTGGGCTCAGTCAACACCCAAAGGCTGCTTCACAATAGAAGTGGATATCAATCTGAAGGAAGGTGTGAGCAGTTTGCTTTACAAGGGAGGCCAGGAATGAGGTGCCATGAGTCAGAGACAGTAAGAAAGAAAAGTGCTATGGGACTCTGTCAAAAAATGCTTATCTCAGTGCCAAGGCTGGGAGAGTAGATCTAAACAACATCATGCCCTTCTTGCATTTCTGAAAGAGGAGAAATCAGCACAGCAACTTTTGGCAGCCGTGAGCCAATTGAACTTTTGGCAGCTGTGAGAGAATTGATCCTCGAGCACCCCAGAGGGAGATGTCTGATCTGTGATGATTGCACAAGCCCATACCCTCACTGAGGGATGATGCCACACTCTGTACCAGTGGTGGCAAACAGCCTCAACAGAAAACTGAAAATCCTCCTGAACAAAGGACACATGAGACTTTCTTTACATCTGATTGTCATAGGATCATAGAATTGTCAGGGTTGGAAGGGACCTTAAAGATCATCTCGTTCCAACCCCCCTGCCATGGGCAGGGACACGTCCCACTAGAGCAGATTGCTCAGAGCCCCATCCAGCTTGGCCTTAAAAACTTCCAGGGATGGGGCTTCCACCACCTC
>JAAGNO010024975.1:74041-90112 GCA_033439905.1 Ceryle rudis
ATCCAGCTTGGCCTTAAAAACTTCCAGGGATGGGGCTTCCACCACCTCTCTGGGCAACCTGTTCCACTGTCTCACCACCCAGACAGGTGTTATGTAAGTTACAGTAACAAGAGATCACTGGTTTTCAGGGTAACAGTTGGGCTTTCTCTGTAAATTACAGTGCTACACGAGGAGAGGGCCTCAGTGCTGTTAGAGTCACTTGGAAGACACTATTAACAGGATTAAATGATCTGGCCTAAAGACTTGAATAAGCAGCTCCCTGGGAAGCTGGTAGATGATCCGTGCCACATGGCTTGAGCTGCTGCTCGTGACTTGGCTTTCTGAATTGTAATAAGAAATTATTGTAGGGGTCATTTCACCTGCTACTGTAAAGCCAGAGGAAA
This sequence comes from Ceryle rudis, assembly GCA_033439905.1. NCBI lineage: Eukaryota > Metazoa > Chordata > Aves > Coraciiformes > Cerylidae > Ceryle > Ceryle rudis. Next base: position 74,425 of record JAAGNO010024975.1, read on the forward strand.
TAGTGCCACTGGTAGAAGCTCCAGGTCCTCAACAGTTCTTTAAGTGATGTTGGGTACCTAGGTTTGAAAACTTGGCTTGAGTAGATACCAGGTAGATTGTTTAGGAGACTGGGAGGATGTTTAAGCACCAAGCAGCTGCTGGAAAAGGGCCCGTAGCCGTCTAGAAAAGAAAACCTCAACAACGCTTACCATGAATTCCTATCATGTGCTCAAGAATTAATACCCGCTCAGCTAAAATCTTCAGAGCTTCTCGAAGCTGTTGGACACCTTCCCCCTGCAAGAAGGAAAAGAAACCCACCATTGGTATACGTTGCAGAATAGGTTTCTTGGTCATAAGTTCTCTCCGCAACGCCAAACGACGCGACGTAAATGTTCAAAAGAGAAAAGATGTGAAAAGGGGGACAAGCTACAAGGGTTAAGTAGGAATGCAGGAGAAATCCCTATGGAAAGGAAAAGTCCTCAGTTATAGGCCATGTTTGCAGAGCCTCTGACCCACAGCCAAGCCTTTCAGTTTGGTTCCTGCTCCTGCAGCGGGCCCAACCCAGGGTGTATATTCCTGTCAAAGCTTTGTCACACGTTGCTTATGTTACAGCTCTGCTGAGCTACCCGGGGAACAGGTTCTGCTCTCATCGGGCATCCACTCTGGACACCAGCGGGTTACCTGGGTGGTCTCTTTGTTGGTACACAAGGAAACTGGGACGTGTGGGTAGCACCATCATGTTGCTCCCTTATAAACTGGAGTAGTGGCATGCAAGACCATCCTGATGGGCTTCATGCTGCCTCTCGCAGACCTCCTAGCTGGGCCACATGCTGCCTGAAGCCCATCCCCCTACTTTCATGTACACTCAGGCTGTAGTTTCTTGCACCCATTGCTTTAGATAGGGGCTTGAAGGGAAAAGATAGATGTTGGGAAGTTTTTTAGGGTAGGAGAGCAGATATGTGAGGAATAAATTCTTTACTGTGAGGGTAGTGAGACGCTGGAACAGGTTGCCCAGAGAAGCTGTGGATGTTCCATCACTGGAAGTGTTCAAGGCCAGGCTGAGTGGGGTTTTCAGCAACCTGATCCAGCGGGAGGTGTCCCTGCCCATGGCAGAGGGATTGGAATCTGATGATCTTTAAGGTCCCTTCCAACCCAAACCGTTCTATGATTCTAACTCCAGCTCTCTGAATATACAGTTTGATCTCTTCTGGGAGTCTGTCCTTGAGCATGTGGAGGGGACAGGCAGGTGGTAATTCCCTACCTTGTAGCAGGTCTGTGTGGCAGAACAACCACTGGGGACTGAAGCTGTTCAGAGAGCATGGTGAGAAGCACAGCTGACAACGTGGCCAAGGAAACCTCAAAGACCAGGATTTCTACCATGTATTAAGGTCAAACCCAAGATTCAAATCACCTCCTTTTACTGTGGATAGGTCCATTGCCCTCCACAAAGCAGCCTGACAAAGGGAATATGGTTGAAGCACAGTAAAGAGACAAAAAGGAAGTAAAACAACAGTAGAAATACATGCTTACATCAGCACCTTTGTCACCTTCCTCACCCTTCTTGCCGGGTTCACCCTAAAAAGACAAGGAACAGAAATTTGTTTTCACATGACTGAGGACTCTGTCCAGCATCACTTGCATCCCTTCCCTCCAAAGTTGTAAATTAAAGCCAGAAGCATTTTGCCAGCAGAAAACAAACTCTCTGACACTTCACACCAAGTACTCTCATGAGCTCTGCCCTGGCTCCCAACAGCTTCCCAGGAGGTCAGCTCTATTTCTAACATGGCCAGGAGTGGCCAAGCTGCAGGAGGAGCTGGCTGCTGTGGCCTGGGTCCACAAGAAGACTATATACATCTCATGATGATCTCAATAAGCAATGCTTTTGTCTCACAGTGAAATGAAAATACGGCTCCCCTCCCCAGAGCATGCACATGTTCATCTTGATTTAGAACATAAAATCCTCCATCCTGCTTTCATTACTTAGTCACATCACTTTCTGCCTCTGAAGATGCTCATTAAACTTTCCTTGAACAAAGATTCCTATGTGCTGTGAACATCCGTCTGGTGCTCCCTCTAACCAGGAAGTTCATGCATTTCTCAAAGAACAGATGACATGGAGAGATTAAACCACAAGTGAAACATAAAACAAGGGAAAGGGCTAACAAACTGGTGAATAAAATAGAGTGGAAATGCCTGGGATCCTCAGAGTTGTTGGACATCCCTAAGACACCTGCAAAGGAGGGGTAGGTGCTGACAAAAAGGTTGTATGAATCATACAAAATGATGAGGTGGCATTAAGGAAGAGGGAAGAAAAGAGAACCCTTCCAGAGGACCTAGGACCTCCCTGAATCCTGCCAGCCACAAAAATCCAACTTGCTCCACTAGCTCACTTTTGGCCAACCTTCATCTCTGCCAGTTTATTTGCACCCTCACCATGTGTGCCAGTGCCAATGTTTCCCGTGTGCATCTGTTCAGGTATTGCCAGGAAATCATTTGGAGATATTTCTTAATCTCATTAAAGGGTTTCCAGCTCACCTTGGCAGACCAAGGTGCAAGAAGGAGTGAAGAGCAGCTGCTGTACTTTGAGTTGTTTAGCAGTGCCCACCTTTGGGCTCTGGTAGTGCCAGGAGCCTCATGGGGCAGGGAGGGAGCTTCTGCCTGCCAAGGTGTAGCTGGAGGGATCTGCAAGCAAAGCACATCTCCTCTGTCTGCGTGACACCCTCCTGACTGTGGCATTTCAGCACTATGCTGAACACGCAGGAAGACCATGTTTCATTTGCAGAGGAATATGTTAAGGTGAGGTTGCCTATGGAACAAATGTCTAAGCTGGAGACAGTTGACCTGAGCATTACATCTGAGCGAGCTGGTGGAGCCAGCTGCAGTCCAGCTACGTGGTACTTATGGTGCCAGGCAGGCACCAAACCCATCTGAGTCTTGCACACCCACAACTACATCACTTACAGGAAATCCCTTAATGCCCCTCTCTCCAGTCAGACCTGCTTGCCCCTGTTGGAAATAAAGTAAGTGTCATTAGGAGATACTTTTCCATTTGACAAGAACATAGTGTAATTTCTACTAGTGGAATTAAGATGGCTTAATGAAAAACCTTACACTTGGGATAATACAAAAAAAAATATTCCTCTCCCTTGACATTATCAGTTAGAGACAGCAAAAGGGGGTCATGGTTTGCTGTCAAGTATCAGCTCCAAATCCCCTCACACTTTGAGCAGTTTGGTTCGATACAGAGCTCCTCAGCTCAGTACCCTCTCAGTAAGACGATTAGCAATTTTTTGAACTTTACAGCAGTCAGTTACATTATGCCAGGATGGAATTTGGCTGGAGATTTGTTTCTTACAAAGATACTGCATTCTTCTCTCTAGTAAAACTGATGGGCTGATGCTGCCCCAGACAGCAAACAGTGTCCAGGACTCCCACAGAGCACTGATTTTATCTGCCTCCTGCTCCACACACACATCCTGGTGTTAACCCCAACAGCTACTGATCAAAACACAGGTATAACGTTTTGGTTGGTTTGTTTCTTTTTCCCACTGTGCTAATTTTCACATTGTTCTCAGTGGGGATTTTTTTGCTCTTTTTGTTTTTCTGGGTTTTTTTGTTTTGGTTTATTTTTTTTTTAGACAAACACTTTGAAATGGTACATGTTGGTTTGGGGTGGGATGAAATGCCATCAAGCTGAGCATCTTTTTTCCCTCTGTTTTCCTCTGCAGTGTTGGTTTCCCACCCTGGAGCACAGAGGGGCAGGGCAGAATCCCTGACCAGGAGAAAAGCTATAGGCTATTTAATGAGAAAGCAGGAGGCAATATTTAAAAGCACCTTTAAAAATCCATTGATAAAACAACCACATATTTAACCTGGCTCTTCCCTAGACATACACAGAAACAAACCCATCCTTTTTCCCCTGAAAAACCACCGAGCTGGCAGCAGCTTTTTGTAGCCGTTGCCAGAAAGGGAGAGCTGCTTGGCTTTTGTGTCCATCAAAATGCTGCTTTGTCTAAAACCAGCGGGCCTTGGGCATCTCCCAGAGCTCAGTGCAGAGAGCTGCGCCCCTGCTCAGTGAGCAGCCAGCCAGCACTGGACAAAGGCCCACGTGGGCACGGAGAGAGCTGGGAGGAAGGCCCAGTTTGTCAGGTGCTCTGAGCATCTTCAAAGGCAAATACTTGGATTCTGCACTGGCAGGAGGGAGGCCTGTGAAGAAGCACAGGCAAAGCAGGGAGAGGAGACATAACAATGCACTCCAAATACATAAACAGGCTGTTCTCTGTGTCCAGGGGGAAGAGGAAAGGATGTTATCAGCTTAAAGGGGATCAAAGGATATTTAGGCTAGATGTCAGAAATATCTTTTATGCCAGGCCCTCACTTGCTGTGCCTCTGAAGACTGCCTGGAGATGATGCGGTGTATCCCTCACCGGCACTGCTTAAGAACGAGATGAACAGAGGCTGATGGTGAGAGGCACACACACAGACGTGCCAGCCAGGGGATGCGCTCAGACTGCTTCAGGTCTCTTCTACATCTGTTCTCTCTGAGATTAAGCAGGAAGAATGTATAATAACATCTTCTCGAATCTCAACAGATATTGTAAACCCTCCTCTGCTTTTCTTTGCAGCTGCACAGCTCCTCCGTGCTGTGTAAAGCTCGCTCTAATTTGTATCCACCAAACCCAAAATTGCAGCATGTAGTTGTCAAAACCAGCATTCAAATCCACACTCACAAAAGACAAAAAGCACGCAGAACATCCTACAGAAATTCTGCCAGAAAAAGCAATCGGCTTCACTTTCCATGCTGACAGAGGAAGGACAAGAAATAGAATTTCTTTTTTCTTCTCAGACATTCTGAGATTTGAAAATCTCTTTTGTCCCAAACCTAGAAGGAGAGTTACAGTTCTGAATATCGAACAAGGAAGGAACAAATTCAAAGTCTAAAGGATATTTCTGTACTGAATAGACAGTGCAACAAAGCTTTTCTTTTGAAGTAAGTCTAATCTTAGCAATACGGTCAACCACTAACTAAAGGAAAATGTTGAATGAATCATTGGGGAAGAGCTCTTATCAGTTTCCTGGATGGAAACTTGATGCTTTGCCATATACCATGGTTTGTTTGGGGTTTTTTTAAAGCTGAAAATTAACATTTAACAGCAATCAGCTGTCATCAGTAACCTGTGCTGAAATCTCATCAGTTAAGGCTTTGCTTGCCATCAGAACCTTCAACTCTATCCCCAGCAACGTGTCAGCGCCTGATCTATTAGTAAAGCCAACATGTGCCCCAAGTGGCTGATCTGCACAAGGAAACATTAAAAAAAAAATCCTAACAAGTCACTTAATAAGGTCTCTTATCTTTCAGGGAGCTGCAAGTGATTTCTTATGTAAGAACAGGGACGAAGCACCCAAAACCATGTGCACAGGTATGAAAATAAAATGGAGCATTTTAGAAACTCCATCCTCAGACATGCCCTGCTCCTTGGTGTGAAGCTCCTCGGGAGGGAATGAAACAAGCCAGCTGGACATGCTCTCCTTGCGCGCAGTCTGGACAGAAGAACATAGTTTAAGTCTCTTGCTGGTTATTCTCATGAAATTAGAAGTCATCGAACTGGAGATAACCAATCTGCATTTGTCTGTCTGAGCTCTTTCAGACATCCCTCTGTCTTTTGGATTAGAAGAGTGAGTAGAAATGAAGAAGAGGAGATGGTGTCATATGGGGGAAGCATGTCATCTACAGTCACCTATTTACAGGTGGTACCCTCCACGGTCACCTCCATCTATGTGACAGTAAAAGCCTCACCTGGAAGAAAAGGGAACTTGTTTCCTACAGCTGTGGCTCAAGGCTGTGTCAATGCAGCCATCACTGTAGACTTCCATCATTTTAGAGCTACCAACCAATATTTTTCTCCTTATCTTTCTTTCTTTGGCTCTCCTCCACACTTGGGTCTTAGAGACGGCCCACAGCCCATCTGTGCTCACTTCTACATTTTGCAGATCTAATTGCTGAATGATCCTCCACCAGCTACTACCTTCTCAAATGATTTTGTGCTCCTGGTATCTCTTGGGAGATTTCAAAGACCATGGCCTTTTGGAGAGAAAGCTGCACAGAAGGAGTTGAAGGCCCAAATGCCACTTTGAAACCCATCCTGCTGCTTGTATGCTGGACTGGGAATCTGACACATTTATATCCTTGTTAGATTTTACTCTGGTGGTTCCTAAACTTCACCAGTTTGAAAATAACATTCAAACAGCCCTTCTACCCATGTTTAGTTATTAGCACTTGACAACCCCTCAAGAACTGAGGTATAGCACATAAACATAATAAGAACATAACTGCAATATTCTAAATATATTAAGAACATCATTTGCCCTGGGGAGTGGCTTTGGTTCGGGAAAGGTCTGGTGAGCTTTTACCACCTTATTGCCATGGAAAGAAGAGTTCAGTTTTACCACTCAAAATATTCCACGCTAAAGAGCTTTGGTTGGCAGAAGAAAGTTGGTCTCCACGAGCTTTATATACCATGTATTTGCTACCTGAATCTCTCCAGGGAACAGCAGACTTTGCAAGCAATTCCACCCTTTATCTCTGCTGTAAACCAGCAGCTTGGTTCGTGCAGAAGACCTGGAAACTCAACATTTAAAATTGTTCATGGCTGTAGTCACACAGAATTCAAAAGATCTATGTTGTATGTAACTTCTGAGGCACCACCCCAGATGTTGCTGGGAATCTCTCTGTGTATGTAAAACCTTACTCTCTCTCCTCGGTCTCCTTTGGAGCCTTTTGGCCCAGGTTGTCCTGGAGAGCCTGGTAAGCCCTAGAAGAGATGCAGAACAAGAAGCAATTAATTTCTACTGTGCATCCTTTATGTAGGTGCAGTGAATACATTTCCCAGCGATCCTCGGATCCTGAAAACCTCATATAACCATTAAGCAATCGGGCTGGAGTCAATTTTACCCTCGAGCAACAACAATGGAAGCAATGTTTGCAGATATCCCAAGACCTATAGTGTCTGCATATCCTTCCATTTGGGTCTTTTAATGCACTGCAGGCTACTGATGTAACTTTTTTTTAAGGGGTCAGTATGACCAGGATAGTTCTTGTCTTTGGTAAGCAGGAATAAATTAATACACTGATAGTATGGTGAGCTTAAAAATCCCCACGACTTTCCCCCTCTTCATAATTGCCTCAGTGGGTGGCATGAGTAAGCATACATACCTGAAAATTAATTGGATTGTGCAGTGAAAATTATTTTGAAGCTATTCACTCACCCTAATAAACAATTTTCAAATTAAGCCCAATCTCCACTAATAATTTTGCTCCCTGGGTTGAACAAATCTATAAAGCAGTCACCAACGGCTAAGAGGGGCACAGTCTCCAGATTCCTACTAATTGAACTGCTTTGCAGAAATCAATCCAATTTCTTAACTTATCCACCCAGCGAAGCCACAGCCATAAACCAGACAGGGAGAGAACAATATTGTTTGTTTATATTCAGCACATCAGCTCCCCACGACCATATGCAAGATGTCTTTTTCCACCTCAGGTGACTTGCACATCGCCTTGGAGACTGCAGTGAATGAGATGCTACTGTTCTGCTCCAGCCTGATGGTGACTTAAGCCAACCTGCTTAATAACAGCCCCCAGAAACCCCCATTTTAGCATCCAGAGAAATGGGCTTTCGAGGCAGAGCTTTGAGGAGCCTCAGTGTCTGGTTAAGTGGCCCAGTGAGACCGGGCATTAGTGTTTTAAGGGTCTAAAGGAGGAGTTTCAGCTGGGAGGCAGCAATGCTCACCATTAACATGTTGCTCCTTGCCTGCAGTCAGCCCTAGCAGCTCACCATCAAGCCCCAGAGTGACCTGGCCTCCAGCTTAGCCACGTCTTGCTTGGGCCCACAGAAGACTCAGAAACTCAGGCTTGATTTAGAAGGTTAACAAGGACTGCCAACTGAGGTAGGGCACCAACCAGAATTGGCCCCACATCAAACATGCAGCATGAACAAAGCTCAAGTGTCCACAAGCATCCTGCGCTCTCGACAGCTCTCACCAGTGACTCTCAGGGGGTGACTACACGGGGACACTCAAGACCACTGAATCCCACACATCTGTTTTTATTCATGAAAAAAAAAAGATTTTAATGTGTGCTGCATGTGAAGAAGCCAGACTCTACTACAGAACCTGTTTATGAATTGTGAATTACCTTACATTTAATCACGTTAAACTGCATCTGTCATTCTGCTGCCAAGTTTCCCACCATGTTCGTATCTATCTGGAGTTTCTCATCATCCTCCAGAGCATTCACTAATTGAAATGATTCTGCTACACTGGTGAACTTTCACTAACCTGCTGTCCACTGCTTCGTCAAACTGATTAATAAATACAGAGTAAAAATCCCTCTCTAACTCCCAGCAATTCCAAACCCCTTCTTATCAGGATCTAAGACACATCCCTCTGCTAAGTTACTTAACCTTTCTCTCTTTCTGTGATCTTCAGTCACTTTTATCTCTTTAGTCATGTTAGATTCCTTTGAAATATTTGATTTTACCTCCACACTAAGTAATACTCTTCCCAAAACCGGAGTCCTTTGTATCAGCCAACCACAATTTTGAGTAGCTTGGCAGCTCACAATTCATCATGACTTCACTTCTTTCCATTTAACCAGCTTTTTCCAGCCATGTGAGTACTTATCATAAATTCTTTTGAGTGTGTTTATCACACTCCATTATTACTTCCCCCTCCACAATTTTTCTATTGATAAATAATCAAACTGACGGGAATTTGTGATTTTTGCCTTTAATAAAAAGGGCTAGTTCTCAAAAGCTAGGCTTAACAAATTCACTTTGGTGAATTGGTTGAATTCCCACTGATGCAGTTTTGTTCTTTCTCTGTGTTCCACAGGAAACACAGTATTTTTCTATCAGTGTGTTAGTAAAGCCCATGTCAAATCCTTTGCATCAATTCAGGCCACAGTGAAATGTTTTGACGCAGCAACAGCGAGATGCGTTGTTATGATTAAGGGAAAATCTAGAAAGCACAACCACTTCAACCTCTCAACACAATGCAGAATGGAAAAAAACGGTATTAAAATCACGGAATTTCACGGGGAACAAAACATCAGATCTGAGACTTATAAACTACTCATTCTCTTTGTGCAATGAGAAGATGTTTCACACCAAATCCCCAACTTGCCCCTCATCCCCAAAGCACTAAAGCACCTTACTTGTGATCCAGGGACTCCCATTGGTCCTGGTGGCCCTTTGGGTCCTGATGCACCTGGTGGCCCTGGTGGGAATCATCATTTGAGACAATTTTAAGGAGACTTACAAGGAAGAACCCTAAATTCCAAATACATGCACTTCCTCTCATTGTACTGCTTCGTCTCTCAATGGGTAAGAGCCATTGATCAATCGCAGGACTACAGCATAAGAGCTTCATCACCCACTGGATTACTGGATACCCACATCCTGATATAATAGATCCCTATGTCATGGGGAAGATGTTAGAGCTCCAGAAGGAAAAAAAGGTTAAACTAGGCATGAAGGACATCAGTGATGTGCTGCATTTCCATTGTTTAAAATGACAGCTTTTGAGAAAACAAAGTGGATCCATGAAACAGGTACATCAGAGCAAGGTACTCCAGCTGCTGTTTCTGAAACAGTCTCGGAGGTGGCAAGGGAAGTCCGCGAGCCTGCTGCTCTGTCTCTCTAGAGTGGTCAGAAAGTTGATGAAGAACATGAAGGAGATGGGGTTTGGACATGGCAAAGAAAAGCTCTCTCTTGTTCTTTGCTCACTCCAGAGGCAATAAATTCTTTCAAAGTCCGTACCACAGCAGAGCCTGCTTCCGGACCAGTTAAACACTGTCTAAATGGGTCAACTTGTTTTACACAGTCATTCAACAGATTCATTCCTTTTGGAAAAAATAATTGTAGCTGTTAAATTATAGCTGCAAATGGGAGACGGGGTATTTGCTTAGTCTGAACTTAGCAATACTCCTCTCTGCTTTAGTTGTCACAACCCTTGAGATGAAACAATGTGGACATCACACACAAAGTACAGCTGAATCAGCCTCAATCATTAATGCACCATACAAATGCTTAAAGCAAAGAATAATGGAGTTGAAAGATAAATGAAAGGCCCTCATAATGAAAGGAAAAGTCCTTTCTGCAAACAATAGGAGTTCACTCCTAAATATGCATCATACAGGGAAGTGCTGATGTTTGCAGGAGTACTATCATTGAAGCTGCCCATCAGCACAGAGAAAAAGAAGACTCGCCACTGAATTTTCATCCCAGATTCTGATTTCAGTTATACTGGTGAAAAGCTGCAATAGCTCAAACAAGCTCCAAGGTCTGTGAAGTTTGAGTACACATGACAGAGCAGCTGGCCAGATTCTGCTCAGTGGAGCTCTGCAGTGGTAGGACAGGATTGCAGCAGCAGTGAGAGCAACTCTGCTCTCATAAAGGAATTCTCTGGACAACCCATTTTTAAAGTTGGTCTTTCATTATTGCCTTCTCAAGATGTGTCCTGCCAAGGAAAACCAACCTGTCACAATCAACAGATAAGAAATCTCATTACTTCTTACCACCCTTCCCACTCCTGGACCCACTACCAGTGAGGACCTTCCCTGCAGACATCCCGCAGATCATTCCACCCTCCATCAAAAATTTCTTTGGTTCAACTTCCCCATCATTACAGCTTTGCAGCTCAACAGAGTTTTTCACCTGGTGGCCCAACAGGGCCTGGAGCTCCCCGTGGTCCTGGCAGGCCAGCCATGATGGTGTCTATGACGGTGGAGGCCAGCTGGGGTTCTCCATCTGTGTTAAAGAGCAGAGAAGTTAGAACCGAGCTGCCTGACTCCAGCAAGGGAGGACTTCTCTCCAGAATTCTTTGGTGCCTGTTGCTGGCCAAGGGCAGGTGGTGCTTCAGGATGCAAACTTCGGGCTCTTAAGAGTAATGTGTCCCCTAGATCTGCAGAGCTGCTCATCTCACCTCTGATAACCCCAGAAAAGTTGTCCTTTCTGTCAAAAAAAAAAGGTCTTTCTACACAACTTCGAATGCCAAAGCAGATTTAGAGTAGCTCTGCACTGTACAGCAATAACAGACCCAAAAACTGCCATCTCCAAGACACAGCTGGCTTCTGGCTACCTGAGGAATCAAAATGTGGATCTGGAGCTCCCTCCTCTCAGCAGACTGCTGAGCCAGCCTGGCAGTCTGGCACACCCACACCAACCCAGCAAGCTCATGTTGGGTGAGGTGGTGGGGGGAGGTATCGTGAGGTCTAAGGATGCAGGAAAGCCCAAGGACAGGGTGTGCTCTGGCCCCTCCACATCCTCAGGAAATTCTCCTGACATTTAGGATTATTTTAGGTGTTCCAACCGGCCAGCTTGGGCCACTCCACTGAGCTCTGGGAAACAGATGGAAATGGGAGTGGAGCAGGGAAGGGAAAGCCAGCAGCAGGAACTGGAGGAATTTTGTGCTTTTGCACCTCTTTCTCAGTCCTCTCCTATTATGCATAAAAATCAGCAGCCTGTAGCTGTCCCCCCTCTTCCCTCATCCTTGAACCAACAGGCTCACCACTTCAGCTGGCAACGGACTAGAAAGAACACAACTGTTTGTCAAAAAACCCAGCCCAAATTATTCACTGTAATTCCCAAACCATATTTAACAACCCCACTCCCTATGGACCTCTCCTGTAGCACGTCAGTGATCTGCAGGGGGTTCCTTTATGGCAGCATCTTTCTCAGGAGCATCCCACAACACCACTGGACGGCTGTGGAAACCCAGGGGCAAAAGTTCCCTGACCAACCAAGACAACAAAGCAAGAAAGGGAACCCCCACGCCCTGGTGCAATGCCCTGTCCGGACCAGTGCTGTAGGACTGGTAATTTATCTCCTGTTGCATCTAACCTGGTGGAAATATTGGCTCCTGGTCACTGGAACGGTAAACCCTCTGAAAAGTCCACATTTTTCCATAGCTGGAGGCCACCATGAAGGAATAATGTCCATCTCCTCCTACCCACAACCTCAGACTTACTTGTGTTTCCTTTCATCAATCCCTTTAACTCATCACAGTAAAATTCAGGGGAGCCCTTTGCGGCAGAAGACGGTAAACGTCTCACTGCTCTATTGATGCAAATACCCAATGACACCGGGAAGATCAGAAGGATGTTTGCTTACTCTGCAGAGTCCAGCCCAAAGGACAATAAGGTAAAATCCCCAGAAATGTGAGCAGACACATTATGAAGCCTTTTCAACTTCTGGAGCATTGGCAATGACAGAGAGGACTTTCAAGCTAGTTGTTTGAAAGCAGTTCCTAGGGAAAACTGTGAAATCTCTTTAACTGCCAAGGATGACAGTACATCTCTGCAATGTCTTCCTGGCAGCAGAACAGCACAAGATCTATCCCAGATCCCCTTGAGAACCAGATTTCATGCCTAAAGCCTGAATGCAAACAGGTATTTCTTTGACTATTGTTTCTAACCCCCATACATCTTCCCTTCTTCGCAGCCCTGAAACAAAACAACTGAGACTGTTTTCATGTTCAGAAGGAAAGGTACCCAAGTGAAGTGTGTAATCCAATTAATTTGAGTTTTATTTGACCATGTCAAAATCCATCACGGCTTGGGAGTAAGATGGAATTGGGAAATGAGCATCGAACAGCAGTGAAGGCATTAACAATTGCAGAGCCTTTTGTTTTTATAGAACAAGTGGTCAAAATATTAAATGTACATCCACTGAGAGGGAGAGAGGATGGGCTGCAAACAACCAGGATTTAATTACTGCTGGAGGTAAGCCAGGGATAAAGATTTGGGTTACAAACCACTCCAGCTAAATGGTACATTATTACGATGACAGAGTTACTCCCACAAATCCACCCACCCTGACATTCGACTCAAAGTTATTTATGAAAGGTGATTCCATAATTGTGACACACAAGAGTAGAGCAGAGGCTCAACAGCCCTTGAGCTCAGCAGCTCCTGATTTGGCTAACGCATCATGGGGGTATGGATGTGCAGGAAACGTAGAGTGGCTCCTTCCTCAGCTGCCTGGCCAGGCAGAACTCACTCAGATCAAGGATTCCCTCCAGAATGAGCTCTGAATGACACACCCTGTGCATGAAATAGGATTCATAGAATCATAGAATCATGGAATGGTGGGGGTTGGAAGGGAGCTCTGGAGAGCATCGAGTCCAACCCCCCTGCCACAGCAGGGTCACTCAGGGCAGGCCCCACAGGAACAGAGCCAGGCGGGCCTTGAAAGTCTCCAGAGCAGGAGACTCCACAACCTCCCTGGGCAGATTGAAGTTTGTTCGAACACAACCCTCACAATTTTTAAGGGACTCTCTCCATATTCCCATAAAGCAGCAGAAGGACTCGTGTCTCCTTATAAAATCCCTTCTCTTTATATAAATAAAATCCCTTCTCCTTATATACAGAAAATCCCCCTCTTTATACAGGGGGACATTCCATGGTTCTCTGCACTGGGGGCTGCTATAGCACCCACAAAATCATTACATCAACAAATGGCAGCAGGAATCTTCCCTTCTCAGCCATCTCCTGGGCTGACCCAGGCTCTGCTGGGTTCAGGGGCTGGATTTTGTTTCAGTGCTTCTGGATATACAAAAGCAGAAAAGATCTTGATACACAGTTTGCTCCAGGATCTTTGCAACTCCCAGCCAAGACAAGAGAAAGAACGCAACCAGTCTGAACTGGGCAGATACGAGCACCTACGTTCTCTGCAAGTGAGGACAGACATCCTGCAAAGGGGAAAGCTGCAGCAGCACAGAAATGCCCTGAATGAGGCAGTGAGGCTTGCTCAGCCAGAGGGGCAGGACACCTCAGAGGCACAGGGCTGGACAGCTTTGAGAGCAATCGGCATGGTTTTCTAAACCAAATGTCGTTCCCTTTCTCCTCCCCTTCCCCATCTGGGCTCCCTTCCTCGGGAAGGGCTCCCCACAGCAGTGGGCGCTGCGATGTCACTTCAAGAATCTCTGTTCTATGCTCCTTTTCACCAATGCCATACTGGGGACACAGCAACCCTGCCGTGCCTCAGTTTCCCTGTGATCCTCTTGCAAAATAGCTTAATGTTATTGCATGTGTCCTTTACAAACTGAAATCTTGGAGAGCTAAAAAGAAACTCTGTGGAGAAGGACATGGGACTCCTGGTGAAGAATGACTTCATCATGAGCCAGTAATGGGCCCTTGTGGCCAAGAAGGCCATTGGTCTCCTGGGGTGCATTCAAAAGAGTGTGACCAGCAGGTCGAGGAAGGTTCTCCTCCCCTGCCTGACTCCAGTGAGGCCCGCCTGGACCCTGCGCTGCTGGGCCCTCTGCTCTGGGTGACCCTGCTGGATGGGGCAGGGGGGTGGCACCAGGTGATCCCCAGAGGTCCCTTCTAGCCCCTTCCACTCTGTGATTCTGTGTGAGAAAAGGCAGCCCTCGAAAGCGTGAACATTGCATTCTTTTGTCTTTTCCCTAAAAATTGTCTTAGCTTTAGCACAAGCCAGAGGACTGAGCTGACTTCAGACCACGTACCCAATCCTCTCATTTTTAAGGAGCACAGAAGGCAAGAGATCCTCACAGTAGCAGCCCCACCAGTGGGGTTCAGCACTTTAGCTTCTGGCCTACATCTAATGTTTCTACAGGATAAATTCCCCCATTATAGGCTTGATTTGTTGAGACAGGATGGAAATGAAGTAATCCTGTCTTAATTTCTTTCTGCTACCTGATCTGGAGGGAAACAACTGGGACCAATTTCTTTACTACAGCAGAGCGAAACTGTGAGAAAATAGTTGTCTCCCCATTTTTGGCTTCTGTCTGCTGATAAACATTGCCAAGAGGAACTTGTTGTGATTAATAAAGGCACACGCATCAACCATGTTCAGGCAGAACCAAGCACTGTACTACTGCTCCCAGTTTGACACAGCTTCCTCCCACCTCCCTGGGTGCACATGCCCATTACCAGGAATATGCTTCCCCCTGCTGTCAGCAGCTGGGATCTTGTGTTTACAGTTTTCAGATGTGCTCCATTCAAAAGAAGTAAATAATTTAATTTCTTTTTTAATTTTTTTTTTTTTACATCTACCCAGAATTTACAATGCTCAGTTTTACTGGTTATAGAGGCAGCACGCAAACAAAGTGGTAAGTTTTGTAAGAAAATGGTCTTCTTTATCATGAGCACATAACTTCTACTTGCAGTGAGACTTGCATGAAGAAAAAGATTTTAAATGAGAAAATTTGTCATGAAGTTTTGGGCTACTCCTTCCGCAAACCAAGAAATCCACCAGCCATATGGGGCAGAAGTAGAGGGCTGCCCCAGGGATGCAAGTCACCATTTACTCATGGTCTTCCAGTCCATGCGGGAGGCTGTTGCTGCTCATTGTTGGCAGAGTTCATACAGTTGTTTGTCTGCTTCCCATTTTGGGACAATACAGAGCTCACCCTTCTCAGAGATCACCTTGTCCGGAGAAGAGAAGGGTCTGGAGAAGAGAAGGCTCTGAGGAGACCTTATTGTGGCCTTCCAGTATCTTAAGGGGGCCTACAAGAGAGCTGGGGAGGGACTTGTTAGGATGATGGGTAGCGGTAGGACTAGAGGGGATGGATTAAAACTAGAGGTGGGTAGGTTCAGATTGGACATTAGGAAGAAGTTCTTCACCGTGAGGGTGGTGAGACAGTGGAACAGGTTGCCCAGAGAGGTGGGGGAAGCCCCATCCCTGG
>JAAGNO010024976.1:0-21301 GCA_033439905.1 Ceryle rudis
AAGCAGGCGCCTCCTGGCTCGTTGCCACCATCATGAACGGGAAGGGGGAGCCTTGGGGCAGCGACGGCCGATGTCGGGTCGGCGACCCCCGGAGTCGGGGCCAAGCCTCGCGTACGCGCTCCTTCGGGCAGGAGCGCATACGCAGGGCAGAGCCCCAAGGGTTTCGCTCACCCGCGGCCATGTTTTCTTTAGTTTCCGGACCCGTTGACCCCTTGTGCGCGGCTTCTCCCTCCGTGGGCTGGCCCTGGTCTCCCGGGTGCAGGCGGATCCGTTCGCCCCAAGTCGCCCACAGCTGCCGCAGTTCTCGCCAGGAATCGCCTCCCGGCTGCGCTCGAGATGTTCTCAGCCCTGCAGGGTAAGGAGAGTTGCTGAGCCACCGTGGGGTGAGTGTCACTTGCGAGGTGCTTTCTTGGAAATCTCTAAGGGGCAGTTGTTCTCACCCTCTGCTCACGGTAACCTTCTCCAAAGCACCTGATTGCCCGAGCGACCGTTAGCCAAAATCTGGCGGGGCCGAGAATTTCCCCAGGTAGATGATAGATGTAGGTGAAGAAAGACTCTGATCCGTTTTCTTCCCCATTCAAGATACAGGAAAGGGGATAAATGCACAGTAACACACACAAGCTGCAGCCCAGATGTGTCTTCCTTTTCCTTTCAGGCTAACTGGTAAAACTGCCAGCCTCAGACAGTTTCCTATTGATACGTGGCCAGTCCTTTGACTAAACTTTGGGCCTTCGGCTCAGATTGTCCCACGTGGGAACGGAGCCTTGTGAAAAGAAGCCCTTTAGCTTAATGCCATCCTTCCAAAGAAAGGAGATACATGCATCCTCTGCCTGTTTGCACTCTTCTGGTAATGGAACTTTTTACTCCAGAGAGTGGAGGTCCAGGAGGATGGCACTGCTCAGCCCTAGAAGCCTTAAACATACACTCCAGTATCTCTGCTGAAGAGCACAGCACACACAGTCACAGTAATTGATCTCTACCACTCTAACAAACTCTCAATCCTTATGCCCGTTATTTTTAAAATTTGTGTACCAATGCTGAGCACAGAGTCTGATCTGACAGCCACAGGCTGAAACACACCAGGCAATACTCAGATATGTGGTAAGTGGGTAGTTAGATAAAAACCTAGATAGATTGCTCACTCGATCTATAGATCAGACATTAGATGGCATCTTCTTCTAGATCATTCGTTAATCACTATTGCAGCCTCAGAAATGATGCATTAAAAAAAAGGAACTATTTTATGGATACTTTTATTTATGTTTTTGAGACAGTGTTTGAGGCTTTTGAAAAAACCAGCACCATTTGACTCCTTAAAAGCAGTTGTATTCTTTTGTTTGGCAAAGGGGGCAGAATTTCTGCTTTTTTAAAACTTTCCTGTTCGTTTTCCTTGCTCACAGGTGAAAAAGTGTGTCAACAACAGAAAGCATCAAAAAACATTTTTCTTCGTAATTTATCTTTTTCCCTTGGAAAAGGGATTTGCCTTCCTTGTTTTACTTGAAATGTGAGAGAAGGCTTGTGTTCCGATTTTTTTTTTTTTTTAATGGAAAATGGATGAGAATAAAGTAAACGAGATGGCTGTTTGCTTTTACTTACTATGTTACGTTTTCCTTTTTATTTCGTGGAAGAAGAAAAATGGTGACAGAACGTTTCTTCCCACACACTCTATTTCAAGTTCTGTGCCCTTTTCTTTGAGAAGAAGGGGTTTAGAGAGCACAGAACTGGGATAAATCCCCTCCAAAAATCCTTTTCTCTTTTCTTCCAGAATATTTCTTCCTGTGAGAAAGACAGATGTAAGATAGCAAATAACATGAAAAGTGTTTGCCTTTAAAAAGTGGTACGAGGAATTATGGTAGTTTTGTTCTTAGATTTTCCAATAACTTTCCCCTTCCCTGCTGTTTTGTGGAAGTTGTTTCACTTTTCTAGTCAAAATGTGCAAAGTGAAATTTTCCTTCAGGGTTTCAACAGAAGCAAAAAAAAAAAAAAGTGAGAAATTTGGCAGGAAAAAAAAATCCTGCCAACTGGCTTCCCATAGTTACATGAAGTGCAAAATGGAGCCATTGCTGGTGCTGCTGTCTCTTGCTCAACTGGCACCTGACCTGGATGAGTAAATTCACATAATCAGTGTGTAGGGTGTAAATTGTATGAGATTCCATGCTTGCTCTTTCTGTAATTAGGAACTCAGCTGGGCTGTGCTCATTAGGTAAAGCCTCTGTTCCAGGACTGTCCAGGTCAGCCCTGGATATGTGGCCACCCTACACAAAAACAAGTAGGAAAATGTACCACCTTCACAGGAATATATAAAGTTTAGGGAAAGGAAGAAACAAACCAGGAATTAATGGTTTTACATCACTGTGGTTGGAGATATGACAAAGCGTTAAGTGCAGATTAAAGCTCTTTGTGCTAAAAAGCTGTCTTATATTTTTAGGAGATGATACTTTTTCAGCCTGCTGCAACATTCAAAGCTAATGGAACAACAGATTGTGAATGTCTGAAGATTAAGCTACTTTTGCTGGTGGATTGCTCTGATACCTCCTTAAGCAGTTTTCAAGGTGGGTGATTGTCTTGTTCTGCATTATAAGTCTATGGACTGGGCATACCCTCATAAAGCTTTATGAGTAAGATGTGACAGAAAAGTTTGCTGGGTGATTATTGCTGGGAATACCTGTTCTTAAATATACTTCATTAACTGTTGGCAGAAGTTGCATTATGGCCTTCTGCAGTTTTGGTGGCTTTATCAAGACCTGTTGGAAAACTTGAGTCTCTCCATCTGTGCTGGCCTGGGCCTGGACAGCAGACTGTCCTCTTTGCAGAGCACAAACAGTGTAACTCCCCATTGGACCTGCACTCCCCTGGGCTCGCCTTCTTGTCGTTCCTGGGAAGGCATCCTGGGAAGCTGTATAGTCAGTGGTGTGTTGTCTTGGGCATGTTTAGTGAGTTGGTAGGATGTCTCCCTGGTCCTTGCTTATCCAGTTGATATTCAGCCCTTATAATTGCAGGCATATAAGTCAAGAAGATCCCCTGGGCTTCTGTTATAGTCAGTAGAGGAAGATCACCCCTTAAGGTAATCCAGTTCTTAAGTGTGGAGCAGTGCATCTTCAGAGGCTGATTTGGCGCTCTCAGGTGGCTTAGATAAGGTGGAATCCAATCACCATCTCTTCCTTCTTCCCCAGTAAGAAATGCCAGGGAATACTCCATTGCATCTGGGTTATGCAACAGTGAGTACCAGTTGCTGAAGAAATTTGGGAAGTAGAAATTCGAGACAAGGAACAAAAAATATCTGATCAGTCCTTCCAGTGCTAAAGAAAGGCAGGCAGAGCAATGCTGACATGCTGCAGTGACCGTATTCTGGCAGGCAGTGCTTGCTGAGTTAACAGCAGCTGATATCTCTTCTAGTGCTAGCCAAGAAGTGCAGCTGGTGGCCCACCTTTCCTTTCTGTGGATACTCTGTGCCTGGTCACTCCAGGGCAACACCACACTTCACTCCCTGCAAAAGGCTTCTCCCGAACCTCACCGTTGTGCTATTGTCTTCTTAAAATGAGTGTTGTCTTCCTCCTTCCCCAAAAGGTCAGAGTTCTTTGTCTCTGTAGTATTTCCTCAGGAGTGGCACAGGACAGAAACACACACTGCTGCGCCCCACAGGGTTGAGGGAAAACCAAAGTGGAAGTTACATTTTCATGCAGTTTGTCTAACTCAGCCCTGCTGCCAGCTTCCCTACCTGTGCTAACTCTCTAGAGAGCAGGTTTGGGGCTAAACCAGAAGAAAAGTAATGTTCTTTTCTTCTTAAGCTTAGTTTGGGAGTAGTGAGAACATGTAGCAGGATGCCACAGCAGTTGCTTGGTCAGTCAGAGTACAGCCCCAGCAACAGATACAGAGCTTGGGGCCTGTGCACCCACCCACACCAGAATGTTCCTTAATGGCATTTCCTCCTGTGGGCTGACCAGGGAGTACTTTGACACTCTTCCGCATTCAGCTGTATTGCTGCAGTACATTGTTTGTATTTACTAACCAGAAGGGGCTTAGAAATACTCTTGCAAATCGGATTGCACTGAAAATGCTCTTTGCACTTGATGCTGGTTTCAAAAGAAAACCAGTCTCCACAGGGAGGCAGCAGAATACCTTTCAATTTGTTTGCAAGCTTAAACTGGCTTCTGCTTTTCTTTTAAACAGCACTTTTACTCAGTGTATATGTTTGGATAAGAAGTTTTATGAATTTTAAGTTCAGATGAAAATTCTTTTTTTTTTTTTTCTTGTCAAGATAAAGCTTGCCAAGATCAACATTCCCCTTATTTCCCTCTGAGCTGCCATTGAAATGATTTACAAGTTATATAAGAACCGATTTTGAAAGAAATATGCATTTAATTAGAAACTAAAAATCACGGTGTCCCATTTGAGACAGTAGAGTTAAAGTTCTGTCAGTGTTTCCATTATTTTCAGGGATTTATCACCTAAGGAGAAGGAAGCATTCTACTCTGCTGAAACTTGGAATTTTAGGCCTCAATAGTATAAATATAAAATAGGTAGGGAACAATAATACTATAAAGTCCAGCATTTCCAAACCAGGCATTCAAATATCATGGAGCAGACAGCCATCTGACCCCCAAAATTATGTGATTGGCCTAAAAATCATTACATTTTTAAACTAATAAACATAAAGTTCATTTTGTCTTTTGACTTGTGAGAATTTACAATCCCTATTTTCAGAATGTTTCTTTGAAACCACACGGGCTGAAAACTTACCTCTTTTTGCTTCTTCCCTTTTCCTAAATGGAAGTTGAGATTTTTTGCGTGCTTATATGACCCCAAAAGCTGGATCTGGAAAAGAAAATTGCAAACGTTGAAGGTATATGTAATTTTTCTGGACTACCTATATTATTCAAGTAACTTGCTATGAAAAGTTATAAATACTTTAAATAAAACAGAATGGACAAGCCAGGAAGATTTTAAGATATTTGCTTCAGTCAGAAGCAGTTAAATTTAAATGTATCCTTCAAAGATAAGACAGATTTTCACTTTGGTTTTGGTTGGTTGGTTTGGGGTTTTTTTATGTGTGTGTGTGTGTGGTTTTTTGTTTGTTTGTGGGGCTTTTGTGTGTGTTTGTTTGTTTTAATGCAAGTGAAGTCATAACTTATAACCGTTAGCTTTATCTACAGAAGAGGTATCTCATTGCTAGGGAGCAGCATATATTGCTTTCATACTGTTCTGAAATAGGTATTGGTCTGCCACTGAAGTTCACAGGAGAAATTCCAAGTAAGCTTTCTCAGCTCCAGGTATTTGCAAAAATACTCCTCTCACTCAAGGAGTCCATTAATTGAGCCAGTGTGGCAAATCCTACCTTCCTGCTAAGACTGGTGGTTTTAGACTATTCTCACATGTTCACTGACTTAACATCTAGTCTTCTAGAGATATGAAAGGCAGCTCTTGCTCTCTTCATGGTCACTTCTATACAACACAGTGCTAGATTTCCTGTGTACAACTCCCATCTACTTGGGAAAGACAAGGAGGAATATTTTTACGTCCCTCATAAAATGGTGTTGAAAGTAGAAGCCTTAAAAATTATAGTGCATTTTTATCATAGGCAGAGATTTTCTTTATATGCTTTTCAACACTACAATTCCAAAACTGATCTGTATGAAAAGCTTTCAGATCTCTTTTCCTTAGGAAGCATTCAACCACAATGCTTGTCAGGGCCCTGAGAACACTAATAGGTGTGGTATCTCCAGGGTGGGCCTTTGTGGCCCTGACTGGCCTCACCTGGAGTCCCCACCACACCCTCTGTCCATTTAGGCTGGGTCTTCAGCCCCAGCCTCAGCTGTGCTTCTGAGTTGCCTACCTGTAGTGTTTGGATTTCCTAGCTTGACCTTGGACCTGCCTTGTTACCTTGTTTGACGCTTGCTGAGGAGGATCTGTTGCTATCACCATCACAAGCTTTGCTTTTCTGTGTCTGGTACTGGGGGACTGTGCCTGATTGGTGACATTACTGCCCATCTTGTGTTGTCTCCTGGTCATCCCCTAGGTAGTAGCCCCACTCTTGCGGCACACAAACAATGCTGTTTTATTAAAAAAAATAAATACACAAATTGAGTTAAATAGGTAGAGAGAACTGTCCTGCAACAATAGGCCTAAGTCAGTGAAAGCAGCAAAGCATAGATTTCAGTCTTAACTGAGGGAGATAGTGAACTTGTAACCTCAGTGAAAAGCTCCAGAGATATTACCAGTGTTGTGGGCTGTGTAGTCCCTTTGAAACATGATTATAGGTAGAAGATGAATGAGAGCAATTCGAATCTGTTGATGGTGGAAAGCTCTAGTGAGCCACTGGCTTGCTTCCCCAACACTAGTATTATTCTTGCTGCTTTAGGGCTAATTCATTTGCAATGTGAACTGTTAAGCTGAGCTGAAGGGAGGGGTTAGATGCCCCAGGGTGTGGCAGTAGGGAAGGGCCAAAGGAGAGCTTCAGCTCTGTGATTGATGTTAAACAGGAACTCAAAAGTTGCTGGTGGCAGTTAGCAATATGTACTTGAACGCACATCCCTCCCTCAGCAACAGCCAGAAGTGAAGCCATGAAACTGCAGCTTGTCAGTCCTACTCCATGGCCCTGAGAGTGCTTTACATCTGAGCAACTGAGGCGCCAGACTCCAGTGGGGCTTGTCCAGTCCCTAAGGAGAGAAGGGGCCAACGTTCAGCCTCTGCCTAGAGTCTGTGTGAGACTTACCTGAACAACAGCTGGGTACAGAGGATGTGTCTGGCTGAGCCTTTGGTTCCTCCTCTTTGTAATTGATTATCTTTACAGGATTGCTGTGAGGATGAACATGTTAGTGAGTGTGAAGCACTGAATTACAGGGATGTTTTTTGTCAGGTAATTTATTATGTCTTCCCTTCTGTTCTGCCTTATCTCCAGCGTTTGGAGTTGGTGTCATCGTGCCAAATCCTCCTGGTGTCCCAAATTGTATTTAAAATGGTATGATGATTAAAGGACAAATACACATCAGAGCTTCTGTGCCAGGACCACTGTGTTTCAGCAGTAATGGGGAATAAAGAACATGACAAAAGGGCATCACTGAAGTTTTTCATGACATCTTCTGTTAAATGTGAGATTCAAAAGCTCTGATTTGGGCTTGAGAAATGACAATTCATCGGCCTTTAAAATTAGCTGATCTATTTTTCACATCACTGCTGCAAAGTTTCTGTTTTCTGCCCTCCCTTTCACTTCAGATGTAACCACATTTTGGTGGCAGATGAAGTGATTCCTATATATAGCATGCAAAACACTTTAGGATCCTTCCAGTGAAGTAAGTCCTGGATACATGTCAAATATTTATTTAGTGTAGCACTTTATAGTAGGCATAATGGTCAAGAGCACAGCCTTGGAGCACTTTCTAGCTTCAAGCTCAAAGTTGAACCTGCTGTGTGCGGCTTGAACAGAATGTTTGAGTAGCAGACATGCTGAGAAGAAAAAAACAATTTTGTCTGCATCTTTGTTATGACAATGAGCTCCTCACCCTGGATTAATTGCAGTTTCCAAGTAAGCTGACAGTTCTGCCCATTTCCATCGTAAAGGAAATACCAAAGAGCAGGCTCAGAGGAGGCCTTTCCAGGAATTTAGGATTTGCTATACCTATCAGGTCAGATATCCTGTTCCTAGCAGCTGTCAGGACATGATGCTTCAAAGGAAGTTGGATAAGTTTACCTAGCTGCAGCATGACTAACTAAGAACTGAAGTAAGCATCACTTTAGGTGGTGCAGGACTCAGCTTTCTGCCCGGAACATGAGATCTGATTACCCCTGGCTTAGTGAGTTGTATAGCTGTAATGTTAGTAGCAATCGTACTCGGGCTTCTGCAGCTTTGCCAGCTCTTTTCATTGTCCCTTTCAGTTACCTGTTCAGCATCTGCTATGTTTTCCCAAAGGTTTTAGAGCCGAAGGAGGATACAGCTCAATGGAGAGGCACCATGTAATTTTGTGTGATCAGTTCTGTGATTATTCTGCAATGTATTCTCTGCTGGGTCCTGATTTTCAAACAGATGGGAGGTGGGCAGAGAGCTGAAAGCCCTAGGACCACTCAGCTTCAGCTGCTTTCCTGCCCACTAAATTGCAAGATCAGGACTTCTTTAGCACTTCTGATAAGTACCATATGCTAGAGAAACCACCAGTCCTTTTGCCATTCATTCAAGTGTGTGTTGCCTTCAGAGGCCAGACGTCTTACGTTACCCTTTACCGAGTGTGGCACTGAGACTGCACAACACCAAATATTTTATTCCACCTATTCTTTTGATGTGCCTCATCTTCTGAAAGCTTTTGGTATTAACTAAATTTGTCATCCAGAGCAAATGGATTTGAGGTTTTCTAAAGTCTCCCAAAGTCAAGAAGTCACTTCTCATCTGCCTTTCCCTCCTCCCTGGAAATCATAGTCTTACATTGTGTGCTAGTGTTACTTCCTTGCATCTAGGAATGGCTTGACTTGAAAGTGGGTTGGTAATTTAATGACACTTATCTCTAATTATCTCTGCAGGAAAAGGGCTCTTGAAAATGTTAAGTAGACAAAATAGAGAAACAGTAACTTATTTCACACCTTCCTAAATTGGATCTTTTTTTTTTTTTTCCCCTGAAGTGTTAAGCACAGTAGAGGAAGAATATTTATTTTTAATTTTTTGGGGAAAGGTAAAAGATTAAACAGTCTTTACTGTTCTAAGCCATTTAATTTTCAGATGGAACATTCCTTCTCTAAATCTCTGGAGATACTGTATCTTCTAGCGCAGGAAAATCAATAGATACAGAGGTTCCACTTCAGTTTCCCCTGGATATGATCAAGTACATTCAAATAGTAAGTGATAAATGGGATAATTTACACATCTGCAAAACTGGCAATAGCATTTACTAACTCCCTGCAGTGTCACAAGGTTTAATTAACAGTTGTAAAGCACGGTATGACTTTTTACATCGGAGATTACGTAGACCCATCAGCTTCTGCTGTATTTGTAGCAGCCATCTACAATCACTGCTGTGCTCTGCTGCTTTCTGCTAGCCTGCCTTTTTTCTAAGTTTGATACTGGTGTTAACTTTTGGAGATGGACACCAATCCTAAACTTGTATGAAGCTGAAAAACGCCTCTTAATTAATTGTTCAAGGCAATTTCCTTGCATTTTAATACCTGTAACTTAAACTGTGTCAAATTAATATAAAGTGCGCTACATTATTCACAAGGATGGTGGTTTTGCAGTAGCTATGGAATTAATGACATCTTAACGCTATGCAGCCTCAATGAGACAACACAGTGAAGTAGTAAAACCTCTTCTCACTGCAGTATCACTAGGACAGTAAACCAGATTCTGGCTGCCGGGTGGAGGTTGCATGCACCGACACATCTACAGATAGCCTTAAGAAGCTGGCTGAAGTGACAGTGCAAAATATTTTTACAGTTCTTATCTGAAGATCAGAAGGTATCTTCTTTTTCTCAATTTCTACTGTTATCTGAATATGGTTTCCTATGTGACACCCTTGAGACTGCCTTAAGACTGCCAGAGTGCTTCAATGAGATCACCGGTCCTAATTAAAGATCACGATGAGACGATTTTAGTGCGGTACAAAGGATTTTTTTTTTTTTTTTTTTAAACTCCCTGTCCTCTCTCAATGTCTCTCCTGTTGATTTGGTACAATAACTGCCCTTTTTGGGTGGGTGAAAGGGAAAGAGATGAGACTGAACACATGGCCTTAATTTAAGCAGAGAAAGTCTGCAGCCTGGTCAAGTACTTACTATTTTTGGCCTTTGCCTTTTGGAGTGTTCCCCATCTCTTACTATTGTTCACTTGTTCCAAAACCAGCACCACTTTCTCCTGCTTTTTGTTCAAAGACTAAAGAGAGACAGATACAAAATGTGATTGCCTTGGTCATCCTGGAAGTGTCATATCCCCAACTCACATGGAGCTATTGTATCCTTTCTGAAACCATGAAGTCACCACAGCTCTGCAGCTGAACCTCAGATAATCCACTGCAGGCTACCGTGCCGTACTCCAAATGGATTCAGTGATTGGATTCAGTGATCTCCTGAGGCTGACACAGAGCTGTCAAATGCTGGCAGAAGGAGAAACCACCAGGTAGTTTTTTGCATATTATTCTACAATACTATTGGATACATCAGTATTGTGTACAGATCAAGCCAGGGTATCCTGGCCCTATGCAACTAGCAAGAATTATTGTACTTGTAGAAGGACATGAGTTCTGACCATGCCAATTAACCCAAAGTTGCATTATACATTTTTTATTGCTCTATTGATCTCAGATACCTGGGACTGCAAATTACAGCCGTCTCTGCTTTAATGATTTTTATTTGTATTGGCAGCATAAAGATCAGGACTATAGGGGCACATCTGTCTTAAGTGTTTGCTTTTTTTCCTTGCCTTTCCTTAGGATAGCAAATTTACATTCAATTGTGTTTACAACCCAGCAATTCTCTGGCAAGTTATGCAAACCAGAAATGATCCTGACTCAATCCAGATGGTTATATGCATTTTTGATGATTCCTTTAATCACTTTTTAAGACAAGGTTGATGTTTGAGATGTACTTTTTTTTAACCAGTGCATCTTGTCTGGATAGCCATAAAGCATTCTTGCAAATAATTATCACCCCTGCGTCAGTGTTGGAGCAGGAAGCAATGTAGTACCAGTGCTAGTGAAGCACAGAAAAGTGCAGAATGGTCTTTGGAGCTCTGATTACTGAGCAATAACTCATCCCACAGCAGGTCAGCAGCAATCTGCAATCACCATTTTGCTATTATTCTGCCTTTTTTTTTTTTTTTTTCCTCCCATGAGATTTGAAGAAAAAAAAACCCCAAAACCTCTGCACAAACCTTATGTGAGCTACATGTGACAGCAAAAGCATTCAAAGAGAGGGAAAAATCTCATCATTGGTGCCTTTAATCACTGTATCGTGAAAGGTAGTGAATGATGCCTTTGTGGAGTGCTTTAGGATATGAATTGAAATTACATATAGTACCAAGAAGCGTGCACGAAAGAAGAGGACAAACAGAGAGAAATGTCACTGCTCTTGTATGCGGATGAGTATGTCTAAAGGGCTGCGATTCCTGTAGGACAAAAAGTTTGAATCACCCTCTACAGTTGCTTAGCCCCTCTCATCACTGCAATCCCTGTGGTGGGGGACAGTTGCTCCTGTAGGTCTTTTGCTCAGATGGCTTCCTGTTAACAAGGTAGTAGTGTTGGAGCTCTTGCCAGCCTCCTTCCATTGGCAGAAGAGATCCCAGGGACAGAAATATTGAGACATCAGTAAGGTACCCAGTAAACTCTATTTTCTTTTCATGGAAGCAGCTAGAAGCCATCAGGAGTGGAATATACTGGTGGATAGCCCTCATCTGTTAAGAGTGCTGCCCAGGAGACCTGCAGCCCCTTGGTAGGAAGGAGATGAGTCCTGCAGCCATGCAGTGTCCTGCTTCACAGGAAAGAGCTGAGGTTCAGCCTTGGTGCTGCCCCATGGTGGCCTGGCTTAGATTTTTTCAAATAATCCATTTGTACAGCTGATGTGGAGGAGAATGGAAGAGGGAAAATAACTGTAGACATTTTAAATCAAGGAATGAAGAGTTGACTTAATAAACAGACTTGTACCAAAATTTTGTAATATATCCAGAGGGTCTCTATGCCTCCTTTGTGCTGCCACCCACAAGTTTTTGGGGACTGCTTTTTTTGTAGCTGTGTGACACAATCTGCAGACCAAACAAAAGATGTGTGATTCCGCTGAAATCTGTTGTTTCATGTCTTGAAATGACTTCATTTGTTTGACATTAAGACCATGTTTGTACTTTGTGTTTTTTTCCTGTTGGCATTTCAAGAATTGAAGGGTATTTCTGTATAAAAGCAAATCAATCCATCCATCCGACCTCTGTCAGGAGCACACATCACTTCTAGGCAAGTAAAATGGTCAGTATCATTCTTTCTCAGCTTTGTTCTTCAATCAGCTATTCTTTAATCTTTATTCAATGTACTCCTTTTACCTGAGATGCCAAATAGTTCTGATGTTGCACTTTGTAGGCTCTGTACTTTCTTTATTAATACTGCTTCGTTTTTCATTTTCACTGGGGAAGCAAGAGGCCACTTTGCAAACAAATAGCCTGTGAAAAGAATGTGAAAGCACTGCATGACACAAAACCAGGCAAATGGTTGTCTGTAGTCACTGGTCTGTATGTTGCCTGCTAGTCATATGAGGTTGTCAGTTCATGGGCAAGCTGCAGCCCACTGACTGTCTTGACAAGATGTATTTCTCCATTGCCTTGAAGAGGTGAGAGGAGTATCCTCTCTTTATGCTTGTGTTAGATACTAAGCTCTTGACCTTTTATCGGCTGTGGACCATGACTCCTTTCTTACTATTAGTGAGGTTTTTACAGGCAGTGGGTGTTGAATAAGACCTGTGTCACTGCCTTTTGATGTCCAGACAGAGGATGCATTCCATCAATGGAAACATGAGGTTGGCTTATACCCATTGGTCTAGGAAGACAAGTAAGGTCATAAATATTAGTTTGATGGTTAGTATTGTGTGATAGTTCATCCCTGCAGCCAGCCACTGCACAGGGAGCATGCAGCGTGTGCAAAGTGACACGCACCTGCAGGCCATCTGCTTCTGTGGTGACATAATTTATAATGTAGGTAACATGCTTCCGTTCTGGACAGAGGTGTCAATGTGTGTCAATAGTGGTCCGTCTGGAAAAAAAAAATAGATATACACTGTGAATTGAAGGTTTTAAAGTGTGATTTTGTAATAATGAAGAGCACAACAGGAGTCACATCCTATACTGCAAGGAGAACCCAGCATGGCAGAGCCTCCTAAAAGGCAGAGGAGTCCTGACCAGCCTCTTCATTCAAATGCCGCTACTCAATTCTCATGTATCATTTATGCTAAAGTGTTTATGTCTGTGGTTTTGAGATGAAAAGTTTAGTCAGACACTGAATGTCTCATTCAATAAAATGTTACTGAGTGCTTTAATTATACTGAGAGAGCAATTCTATTGTACCAGCACCAAAAATTTCAGCAAATGTCAAGCAAGCTGCAAATGAGGCAATTCCAGACTGGACTTTTATCAAATTAAATGGATTATTTCCTTGGTGCCTTCGAAGTCTTCAAAGATGTCTGGAATCTCTTACCAATTTCTCTAAGTCTGCTGAAACCAGATTATTAAATGGCTCATTTTCTATAATATCAGTCTGGATTTTTCTCATCAGTCCCCTGATTATTATAAATTGCATGGTATGATATTTCAGAAGATTAATATTCCATCTGCCCTGCATGCTGCCAGGAGATCAAAATGATTGGCTGCTCCAGCTCAAACTTAATCTACATGACAGGCTAACCACTGTAAACACCCTATGTGTTCTCAGTGGGCTTGTCTACATGGGTGGTTTTTGCCTGGTGGAAAGCTGACTGTATCAGTATGGAGAGATCTGGGCTGTACGTCATTGACAGAATGCTCTGGAGCTTTTAATTCTGTTGAGATCAGTAGCACTGTCACGGTGGAATAAATGTTGATGAGTATCAAGTTAATCTTGCCTGTGCTACCATGTTTTGTTAGCTTCCTGTATTTCTTTGTGCCTAGTCCCATGTGTCTGCCCCGAAGATTCCCACTTAGTTCTGGCCATCTGCTGCAGCACATTGATAAATGAGAAAAAGGAGCTATTCCACTAGCTTTAGTGCAAAGGTGTGTGGGACACCTACTTCCAAACCTGAATACCTTGGATTTAAAAAAAAAAAGAAAGTTATATCCCATCTGGTAGCCAGCAGTTTGTTTGGATATGGTTTCTGCATGTTGGTTAATGTGACACATTACAGCAAAGAATCTTGCTGTGATGTGAATCTCTTTGCACAGTCACATTCACATTAGTGTATTATACATGGAATGGTTTTCTCTTTTCACACTAGTTTCAGTATGAAGGCTAGTGGAATGAGGATAGCAACAATAAAAACAGTATTTGTAACACAGAGAAGAGTAAAATTCAGCTCTCCATTCTTCATCAGTGCTGGCCAAGCTGTGACCTGTAAGGATTGTGCTTCCCTGCCTAGGCAAGTGTCATGTAATTAATATTGTAGCTCTTCCTGCACAGGAGCTATTGACTGACCTCAGTTCCTGACAGTGGGAGCAAAAGCTGCCTAAGCTGGTGTTTACAGGAACCCTCCATCTACCACACAGTGAATGAGAGGACTAAGGGAAAGCCACTGTTATCCTTTATATCAGAACTTGTATAAGGGCTTGTTCTTGTCATGCTCTGAAGTATGAGGCATATGTCTGCCAGCTGTGGAGTTAGGAGGCACATAGGAAAACTGTCCAGCCTTCTGGTATAATACCATCCTCATTCCTTCTTTTCAGTATCCTCTCCCAGCACCACAGTCTCTATCATCCGGTTCACAAACAGTTGCAACTACAGAGACTAAGAGCAAATTATGTTGGCTCACCAGCAATGAGTAACTATTATGTGGCAATTTATACTTTTAAATTATCTGTGGCAAAGTTGAGCTTCATCTTATAGAGAAAGGTGATTCTGGTAATTTTTTACACTCAGAACTAATCTGGGCCATAGGTATTTGAACACAGTTGTGACAAAACAGTGTTGTTTACTTAAAAGAGTGGCTTTGGTTCTTCTTCCTCTGTATTTTTATACCTGTAGCCTTTGCTGACCAGCTGTGTTCCAATGTACTTCTGATCACCAGTGGTTACTGAAATCATGGTATGTAGGGTGGATAATCCTGTGTTTAACATTGTCCTGAATCTAAGCTTTTCCTAGCTCAAGAAATTTTAATTGCTAGTGCACACTCTTTAGAAGCCCTTTCCTGACTCTTTTTTTGGTCCCTGCTATTAACAACCACATTTAAACTCCTAAAACACATTGAAACTATGTGTGAACACAACCATATCATTTATTATTTTTGTGTAGTAGAAGGCCAACCAAAACTGGTCCTGCTGAGTTTCCTACAGACATGTGTGAAATAATCACCACCCTGAAGATTATGCTACAAGGCAGCATAAACTTCTTGGAATGCAAACCCATGCCAACCCAGCTTCTAAACCAGGGATGCTCCTTTCCAGCCAGGTCAGAACCTGTGCAGAGAAGCTTGCATCTATTTATTCTCACCAGATAGATATAATTCAATATGCAAAGCAGGCATACAGTGAAGTAAAGATTATGCAATATGCAAGGGCTGTGACAAAGCACAGGATATCAGGGGGTTTGTGACAAATGCCTACATGGCAGATCTCACGCTATCTCTGATGTTTGATTCCATTCTCTTTGATTATTCAGTTTTCTGCATTTTTGAATGGCAAAACTATTCTCTTTCCTGCTAAGAAGAGAATCTATTGTCCTCCAGATATTTTTGCAGATAGAAGGATTTTACAAAAGCACTTTACAAACTATGGCTGAAGTTGTGACTCTGCCCTTGATGGCAGTTGAACAGACAGCAAGAGAGATGGGGGGCAGGGGGAAAGCAATATACACTCAGCCTGGATGTTGAGTGTCTTGAGTTTGGTGGAGTGTTAAGGTTTTTTTTCTGGTTTTATTTATTTATTTGTTTGTTTTAATTTTGTTGTTATTGTTGTTTTGTTGTGGTGGTGGGTTTTGTTGGTTGGTTTGGTGGTGGTGGTGGTGTTGTTTGGTTTTGGTTTTGGTTTTTTTTCTTCTATGGAGAATGTCAGTACCCAGCAAGTGACTGAATACCATTGAACACCCACTTTTTTAGACATTGTCTTAAAAGATTTCAGTTTTTCAGTTAAAAATAGGAAATGATCCCAGCAGACAGATCATTCCCATAAGAATTTTCATATTGCTGAAAACCTCATCTTCAACCATATGAAAAACTAAATTTTTCATCCAGCTCCTGCTGCCCAGAGGTTTTCTGTAACATGTTCCAGACAGAACCAGGATGCATCAATATCTCTCCTTCATGGAGACATTGTTTGAATACAATCATAGTAGCCATTTAATGCTACTTGTGCTTACTTGCACTATCAGAATTGTTACTAATGGGTTTGACCCTGCCCCTCTGCCCCCTTAAAGCTGTTGTGTGGAGTTCAGGCAGACCTGCTGTAGGTGTTGAAGCACTAGTGAGTGCTGTTTAGAAAGCTAACTTGTTTCTTGTGCTTGCTAAAGTAGTTCCAGTTGAACTAAAAATAGAAACAGCTTTGCTTTTCTTTCTCTTTTGTTTGTATATGAAGGCTCAGAGTTTCTGCTGGTGAAGGCTGACTTTAGTTGAGATGTATCGGGCTGTCAGGGTTACTTCTAAGGTCTGGTCCACTATTTTTCAGTAGTGTTAGCTCAGCCCACCCAGATAGGGCGGAGACTGATCACTACTTTTGACTTTGAGAGCTCAGGACATGTTCCTAGACTTAGACTTCAGTCTAGTGTTCTTCTCCACGACCAGGATTTGGAGCCTGAGACCTTCTAAACTATCACACAAATGTCTCGAGTCCCACAAAGGCTTTGAGAATTCTGAACTGGTGTTGAACTTCTAATTGCATTGAACTGGAAAAACAGAGGCAAAAACCACAGGTTCTTACCATAGAAATTTTATTTCAGAAGCACCTAGCTGCACAGACTTTGGAAAACAAGTGGAGATCAGCTCCATTGATCCAAACTTACCACTTCTGTAAGTAAAGTGTTATTGTGATTTTAGGAGAATTCCCCTTATACGTTCTGTCTAGCAGTGGTTGGCCACACCACAGCAGTGATTGCTTCCATGTTATCCTCATCTCTTTTCTGCTCCTGGAGTCATTATACTTCAGCTGTGGTCTCTTGCACAGAATATATCCAGGTGTATAGTGAAGGGCTACGATCTGAGATGTGCAGAGATGATGTCCCCAGCACCTGTCTCTGATGTTTTCATTGTGATGGTCCTTCAGTAGGCCAGCTCACAAATTTTACTGGGCTGAGCATAGACTGTTGTACTTCTCCCTTGCTTTTCAGACACTGAATTAGAAAGCTGCAATAAAATAATAATAATTAATAATAATACCTTAGCGACACAGAGGTACCAATTTGGAGCAGCAAGATAGCCAGTTCAGGTCACTCTGCATCACTAGCCTAAGTGGCAAGCATCACTTT
Organism: Ceryle rudis; assembly: GCA_033439905.1. Taxonomy (NCBI): domain Eukaryota; kingdom Metazoa; phylum Chordata; class Aves; order Coraciiformes; family Cerylidae; genus Ceryle; species Ceryle rudis. The sequence goes on from JAAGNO010024976.1 coordinate 17,088, forward strand.
TTGAAGCAGATGTGTTTAGCAGGGTAGATTTGGCTGCTAAATGATGAGGATTATTATTGGAACTTAATTGTAGAAGTCACTCTGAAAAAAGATCCTAGATATTCCCGTTGAATGATGCTGGATATTTTTGAAGGCATGATGGTCTGAAATTACTCTTCACACCACCACATAGCGTTATTATCATGGTCTTGAAGATGAAACCCTCTGGTTTTTGGGTATCCAGTCACAGTGAGCATCCAGAGTGAAAACTGCCCTATTCATTTCAGAAAGGTAACAACTGCTCTCCAGAACCCAGTTTTCTACCAGATAGTTGGATAGCCAAGACAGGGGTAGTTTTTGTGACTCTAAGAGAGTCCCACTGAAAGGTGCCTTATCCAGTGGAAACTAAGATGAAATCTGGTCATAATGAAAACCACACGTTCTATTAGAGAAAAATATTTCACACTGAGTGAAAATATCTAAACTAACTTTTACACTATTTCTTTCTAAAATATTTGAAAGAATGGCCTGTGAGATTCAGTTCTTTACCTAACCAGATTTGTTCTGCAGTAGCTGTTAACATGACACAAATGCAGAGAAAGAACACATTCTGAAAAGTAATCAGCTTTCAGATCTGAATACATGGTAGTGGCTTTCTTTACTTTTACAGAATAGCATCTTTTATCTGAATAGTTCAAAGCATTCCTCAAATAATTTATTACATCTCACCACCCCATCTCTGAGGCTTTTAAATACTATTTTCCTCATTGCAGAGGATGGAAAAATGGAGAAATCAGAAAAATTAAGTTACTTTCCTAAGACCACACAGTAAGCCAGAATCAGAGTGAAGAGTAGAAGTCTAAAGTGATAACTTCTGCTCTGCTATTCCAAGTACTGGATTATGTAGGTTGCCTGTGACATTCCGCCCAGTGAGAGGTAATAGCTTTCTAAGGATCTGCTATAATTCAACCTGGAAGTTACTGGGACAGATGTGTTAATTACTGGGTGAAATTCTGTGACCTAGCTATTCAAGGGGTCAGACTACATGGTCAGAAGGGTCTTGTCTAGTCTTAAAATATAAGAGGTATTACCACCATACAAACCTATGTGCCCTTTCTCTCCTTCCAAAAAAAAGTCAGTGATTAGTCTTGTTCCAAAGTTTGCTGTGAAACTGCATTTTTCAAATCTAAGGCACATTATGCTAGAGGTTAGCAAAAATAGCTTCAGAAATCCTGAAAAATTGTCAGCTTGAATCAATCAAATCAATTTTTAATTTTATTTTGACAAAAATTCACACTGGGGCTGACAGCTCCTTGTAAAAACAACTTTGCTGACTGCAGTTTGAAACGCACATGCTATAAAACCTTAGGAACAGGATTTATAATAGAAACCTGGCAGTCTCCTAGCTCTGCCAGTATTATCACCATGTGTGACAATAATGTATTGGGACCATACTTCAGAGCTCCTTCATTAGACTCTGACATATGGAGGAGAAAGGAGAGCCTGAAAACTAGGGAGGACATAGAGTGCAGCCTCAGCTGTGCATATTTATCATCTAAATCAAGTGAAAGCTATTTATTGACTTATTGATTCTAATTCAAAATGAGAACTTAATTAAAAGTTTAGTTCATTACCACACAATTACATGGCCCTCAAGACATTTCCAGGCTAGTAAAGTGCATGCTTAATCATGTGGTATATTGGGAAGGCTGGATCTTTGGTTGTTATAAATCAGACATTAGTGGTGCCATGCTAATTTACACCATCTGGGGACAGGGTCTATTAGTTTTCTGTGCAGGAGACAGTTGTTATTGTTTTAAATATGGGATCTACAGTGTAATGTGTCTTTTGCTGAGCAGTAACGTATGTTAACTTCCCACCAGAAGGCAAACTAGTGATGAAAAAATTTAGTCTCAGTGCCTTATATACCATATATATATACACATACACACTGGCCTCAGAAGAGAAGTGCTTACAAACAACGTTAAGAACTGACTGCCAGAATGTTAATACCAGGTCCCAGAGAGCTGTTCTGCCTTGGAAATGTGCTGTAGTGACTCTGCTAGGAGAGATTCTAGCGAAGAGCAAACTTTTCTGCCAGTTGCTCTGCAGAACCACAGTATGCAGGATGCAGGCAACATCGACATAGGTGTGCTGTTCAAGCTCTGATATCCCTTGTGGTTCTCAGCCTCAGAGGGCTTCACCTACACCTCACAGCTTGTTGTGCTTCCTCCCCTCTGCACAGCTAGTGGAGTAGTTTGTTTATCTAAATTTGGCTTTTGAGGCGGAGGTTCTTTGAATGTAACAAGCAATAGGACAAGAGGAAATGGCCTCACATTGTACCAGGGGAGGTTTAGGTTAGGTATTAGGAAAAATTTTTTCACGGAAAGTGTTGTAAAGCACTGGAATGGTCTGCCCGGGGAAGTGGTGGAGTCACTATCCCTGGAGGTGTTCAAAAGATGTGTAGATGCGGTGATGAGGGACATGGTTTAGTGGTGACCTGGTAGTGCTGGGTTAACACTTGGACTTGATGATCTTAAAGGTCCCTTCCAACCAGAACATTTCTCTGTTTCTATGAATGCAGCAAATTTAGGGTTTGTCCTTGCAGAGGACCACCTGGCTATATTCGTATTCACATAACAGTGTGCCAAGGACCTAATCTTGAGCATTTTTACATATTTACAAATGGTCAGAACTTCTAGTCTGGGAATCAAATCGTGAAAGGCTTTCACATGCAGGCATGAGGCGTAGTAAAGGGTAGAGCATTTGAAGGCAAGTTGGGCTGTTTATGCAGACACACATTGTTCATTTTTAGTGGCTGAAGTTCATGCACTCAAAAAGAAGCTCAGCAAAACAACACAAAGTGATACTACTCTGCATGATCCACAATAAGAGTCTGAAGTTTTTGCTTTGTCTGGTATCTTCATTCAGCTAATGCTGCCCAGCTCTGAGCCTCCTAAAAAGAATTAGGGGAGACAACTTCTACATGCACTTTTATTTTGGATTCTCAACAGAGGACTTTCAGCAGTAATGTTGGGTGGACTAATGTCAAGGAACTCAAATAAATGTTGCTGTACTTACAACCTTAGGGACTAAAAGATTTTTCAGCTTATGTGTACTGTGCTTAGACTGACTTCAACGCAAGCCAAGCACCAGCAAGGAAGCAGGCACAGAAACAGTTTTCAGTCAGTTCTCTGTTAGCCATGCACCTCTTAGGGCAGCAGATGTAGGGACGACTGTGCAGACAGCAAAAATTATACCTGTTCAATCTGGAGTAAGGACAGAGGCAAATGAGTGCAGAAGGGCACCAGACACAACCAGAAAGCTGGATTCACATATCTGTCAGTCAGCAAAAATGAAGCGTGTTCTGCAGGAAGCACAGTGATTAACCTGACACAGGTACGTGTGTGCTCTTGTAACTGCTGTGGTGGTGGCAACAGAGTCAGATAAGCGAAACCTTAAGTGACAGAGCTTTTGAAAACTGGTAAGCCAAGGAGTATCCGGCAGGGGAATTGATTGGGAGAACAGGCATTTTAATAGCTGCATAGTAGGTGCACCTGCTACTACTCAATGTTTGACCAAATAGTATTTTCCAGCTATTGATTGAGCACATCCTATTGCTGCTAAGGAGCTGTTTTCCCATAATGCCAGATGATGCGTGTGACTGCTCTTCTCTGTTGTCTTGGACATTTCTGGAACGAGAAGGCATAGCCTAAGACAGCCTCTGCTATGCTTGATTGCAGTATCTCCAGCTGGCAAGAACCCACATTTTATCCATTACAATTAGATTAATGGTTTGTGCCTTTCTAGCACTCCGAGCTCTGAGCCATCACACTGAGTTTGTGGCAATAGCTGCATGAAACATCCCGCTGTCTCAGATCCCGCTTACTGTTACACTAATTGTTTTTTCCCTCCCTGCTTGTGCTTTCTCCTCGGGTCTGTTTTGGTAGGTTGGGATCAAGCAGTCTTTTTGTGTGTGGCCAGTATATATTACTGGAATGGACAGAGGCATAAGTAAGGATAAAAGAGTTTGCCTTGCAGCCGTGCTCTGTGCCATAGCTTGTAAACTGCAGTGATTTTCAATTTGCTTCTTTTCTTCTGGTATGTCTGTCTGGTTTTTCCATCCAAGAAAAAAAAAAAAAAACAACAAAAAAAACAAAACAGATCAAAAAAAAAAATAAAAATTATTTATCAAAAATATTCTTTCCACCCAAAATTTTCCCTTTGTAGCGCAC
>JAAGNO010024976.1:21401-36394 GCA_033439905.1 Ceryle rudis
AAAAAAAAAAAAAAAAAAAACAAAAAAACAAAAACAAAACAGAACACAAAAACCAGAAACACACACAAACAAAAAAAAAAAAAAAAAAAAACAAAACAAAAAAACAACCAAACCCACAAACACAAAACCCTAACCAAACAAACAACATGGTTTTGCCTAGTTCCCTCACAGAACTTGGCATCCGAGAGATAATTTCCCTGCCACCTTATGAATCCCACCAAAGTCTGAAATAGAGCAGTTCAGGACTAGCAGAGCTCTTTATAAAACTGCCATCAGTAGGAATGTTAACAGAGCGATGCAATCAAGCAGTTTACCACTGCTTTTTAGGCTTGCAGAAACTGGTCTGACAGGGAAGAGCTCATGCTAGATAAATTTTACATTGATTTCAGATAGTATCCTAGTAGTGAGAATAACTGAACATTACAACAATAGATGAAGGGGGCAGCATGATTGACATGGCTTAGAGTCTTTAAGAGGCAGTTTGGATATCTTTCTAAAAGATATTCTTTCAAACTGGTATTGGCATGAATGGTCCCTTCTGGCCAAGGAATCTGTCCAGAATGTATCACTCATTCAGCTCTTTCCTTCATATGTAACAGGCAGAGTAAGTCCTCAGCATGATCATCATTTGCATAAAGATAATGGTTGTAATAAAAGCCTGTGCTTCAGGGGGTTAGCTGGGTAACCACTGGGGTCAAGAAAGATTATTTTTTTTCTCCTACTATACAATTAGCCAGATGTACTCTGGGTTAGTGTTTGCTTAGTCCTTCTGAAGCACTGGAAATTGGCCATGCCTGGAGACAGACTCCTCCCTGGTGAACCTCACACCAGGGCTATACTGAGACTCCTTTCCAGTACCCTGGGGAAGCAATTTGCTCAGACCTCAGAGTATCTCCAGCAGCATGAGAACATGGCTACCTGGGTGTATCTCACCAAACAGTCTTGCATCCCCAGTCTCCCAGTACCTGAGTGGCTTTGGAAATGTAACAGCTTACAATAAAGATTAGGGTAACTCCTTTGTTTCTAAACTTTCCTGCTTGCAACACCATTTCTGGAGCTGTAAATCCCTTTCCATGCTCATAACATCATTCGGGGCATGCAATAAGTTCTGATACAGCAATATCTGCACTAAACAATCAGTAGTTTCTTCCAGCCTTCAACTCTGCTGCTGTATTTGTATAGCCTGTATGGGCGTAGCTGCCTCTACCCCCCCAGTCAGCTCCCAGCAGATAGATGGGCTGCAGGGCTGTAGGCCCAGGCATACGAAGGAGAGTCTGCAGGAGCCTGGGGAGGTGAGTGGTGCCAACCACACCCTGTGTATTAACACCCAGCTGGAAATGTTTAGTCAGGCTGTCTGCAAGAGGTTGTGAAGCAGCCTTACTGGGAGAATCATGTGGAACCTACCGTGCCCTGGTTGCTCTTTGGAGCTTGCTTTATTTATTTATTTATTTGGTATTTTATTTTTCTGAGTGGTGAGGATGGGCTGAGAAATTGAAGAGATGAGAGGTGAGGGTAACCTGCTAGTCTTGTGCCTGCTTTAGGAGTTGCTGTGCCTTTCAGGCAACCAAACTATGTGTTTAGAACATGTTTGTGTCAGCTTAATTCCTACCTTGTGGGTACTAAGAGTTATCTGGATTATGTACATGCTATGTAGAGAAATAATAACCTCAGGGCTGAATCTAACTGTGTGAGTAAATAGATAAGTATAAAGACCTATACCTGAGGATCTGCAGCAACAGATCCTCAGGCAACACAAAATAGATTTGATCATTCTTTCCTAACCTCCAGTAATTTTAATAGAGGAAGAAGCCTAATGAGACTCACCAGGAGCCATTACTGAGATCTGGTGGCTGTGGCAGCTGAGTGCTGCATAAAATGTGCTCATGTGCTGCAGAGCACTTGTGTTGAGTCATTGGGCTTTTATTATGGGTCCTTTGGCAGTAAAACTTCCATCGTTGTGACAATGTAGTCACAGTGATTTAATACAAATACATTTTCTAATGCCAGGCTCCTGCAGCTCAAGAATGGGTCCTGATCCTGCAGCTGTGATTGTACCTATTTTCATTATTGTAAACAATTGTTTCTGGTGGAGCTGCTCCCAGGAATAAGTCTGCTGTTAGTCTTGCCAAGTGCTGGGAAGTTTTACTTTCAAACATTTTTTTTACTCAGTGTGACTTTCTGTGGCTACTTGACTGTACGTAGGCTTTGGACCGTAAGCTAACTCTTTTCACTTTGTACACAGTAGCTTTTCTCTTGTTTTGTTAGGAACTTCCACAGAGATAGGTTTTCATGCTCTTCCTAGTTGTTGAATTCAAGGCAGGAGAATATACGTAGTGTACGTAAATTCATAGAGCAACTCCTTGATGCAGAACAAGATTTGATTTATAGGCTTCCTTTCTTACTGCTATATAGTGGTAACAGAAGCATGCTAGAAACAGGAGTTATTTTATGTATAACCAAAAATCTGTCCTGTGTAGAGTGGGAAAGCATCAAGTTTCTTAGAACTGAGTGCTACAAGATGAATGCCTGCTCTAAGGAACTTCCTTTCAAGCCATTCTTTCAGTATTTTCACATGTTCTTATATATTTAGGCAGAGTGCTGTTTTTTCACCAGTGCTCATAAGTAGGGCTGGATTTGTCACATTAGATGTTTACAAAATCTTCTTCCTTCACCCCGCCATGTATATTTGTCATTGATAGCCGAGCTGCCTCAGAATTTTCAAAATTTGAGTAAACGTTTTTTTCAGAAAAAACTCTGCCAAATACTTCTAGTTTTCAACCATCCTGTGGAGTACTAGAAGTCAGTGGAATTTCTTTTCCCTGACAGAGTTCATAAAGTCCAATTGTACTTGGAATTTTGGATGTTTTTCCAGCTTCTTCTAGATTTTCCTGGATCTTGATTTTTGTGCTGTTTGAATTTTTTTTCTTTGCTTCTTTTAGCATCTGATTTACCATTAAACCTACTTTCTCTAGAACTTTGTCACTTTTCAGTGACTTGGGTGTGCAAGTTTTTTCCTTTCCATTTTGAAGGGAACAGATATTCCAGTTGCAAGACAATTTTCTTATAACCACAGTCATTCAAATACTCACTGATTCTTGGTCCTGTCTTGCCTAGAGAAACTGTCGTCAGCAACATGCCAGTGTATGACACCAGGACAAACACTTGCTTAGCAGCAGCTAACATGACAGTTTGGGGATCATAAACTACCTTTTAAAAGCCTTACCAAAAAAAAATGGGAATTTTGTATAGGTTATATCGACTGGTAAATATGAAGTGTTACCATTAAAACAAAATCACAGATGTTTGTCATTATAACAGTTGCAATTCCTTTATCTCAAAATATTTTAATTAGAGTATAATCTAAAAAGAACTCATGTTTTTTCAAGTGTTAGTATAATTTTCTTTAGTGAACAGTATTCATTTCAAAAAATTTAATCAGAGTTGCTGCTACCGCTTTCTGCAAGGTTTGGATTTGTTTGCCTCGCTCTCTGGTGTTTCAATCATCTGTAAACACAGGGGACATCTAGAGTTAATAAAAGGAAAACACCGAAGCTTTGATCAGGGGAAAAGCAGGAGGTGGGTTTTGAATTTCTTCTTCATGATTTTACAGTTTATTAGCACCAGGTTAAACAAGCTAATGGGTTCAAATTATAACAAAATAATTGCAGTGGTTTATAGAGCCGCTATGAAATAAACCCCCCTCCCCTTTTTAACCTTTCATCTTAGTCTCATTCTTGTCTGCGCTGCCCCTTTGCCCTCTTCTTCCAATTTGCCTGAAAAATAAGCAGAAAATACAGTTTACGTTATGCCTGTACACAATTCTGTTGTTTTTAATGCATCCCCAGGGGAAAGTGAATAAATAAATATACATTTTTTCAATAGGTGTTGAGCATTTGTTTAACATTGGCTAACTCCCCAATAGCTAGCAGAAGATTATACACACAAATCTAATTTTCTTGCTAACTTAAGTCTCTCTTGGGAACCTTGGTAGCTGCCTGGAAACATTTTCCTTGAATCAGCAGTATAAGCAAAGATGTATTATGTTGCTAGAAGTATATAGTGTAAAAAGTGAACTAAAAAATGGAAGAAGATTTAGAAAGTAGGAGGAGATGGAAAAGGGAAGTACTATAAAGGGAAGGGCATCTATAAAGACAGAGGGGTCTAAGCCTTTTACAATAGAGGCAGTCTGAAATAACCATGGTTTCTTCTTTGAGTCGTGAGAATAGCTATTTTCTTGTTTAAAAGCTTAAAGAGCTATTAAGTTGGGCAAATCACTGGTAAAACAGCTGGAAATGTAAATAGCAATTTAAACAGTCCATTGCCCCTCAATCCAAATGTGGAATGTGCAGATCTACTTCAAAAAAGTTCCTCTGGTTTTATTATATTGTCAACGGTAAGAGGATTGAGAAGGCATCCTTTCTCCATGGGCTGAATGGAGATAGTGTGCTTTATTTGGAAAGTCTAATTTTTTGTTTTCCTTTTCTCATTTTTCTCCTTTTTTCCTCCCCCTCCTTTTTTCCTCCCCCCCCCCCCCTTTCTCATTTATTTATTTATCAATTTTTTTATTATTATTATTTTTTTGCAAGTGAGCAGACGGGTCTCTTAATTTTCACACCATTCTCCCTTAGAGACCTCCTTCAATTGCACCATTCTTTCATTATGTGGAACTAATGAAGTGCTCTGCAACCTTTAGGTCTCCAAAGAATCCATTGCTCTAGGAATATAGTCCTTAAATAAAACATGTTTCATTGGCTGACTTCAAAACACTACTCTTATGGGGGGGGGAGAGAAGGGGGATAAATAATAGGCCTGGAATCACTGTGTGAAAAAAGAAGAAAGTACATTGGACAATGCTTTTAAATTATAGTTACAGTCAAAGGATACATTCAGCAATGACAGGTTTGGTTCTTATACCTAATAAGTTGTCAAGATCAGAATATAATTTTTTTGAAGTCCCAAATTACATATCTTTTTCTGACTATTGTCTTTTTGGTGCCTGTGTTCTACTGAAAACTAACAGGTTTTGTGGTGTAAAAAATAATGTGATGCCAGATCAATAAGACTAATAACTCAGCAGCTGAGTTTGAAGGCTGGCTGCCTTGGGTGTCTTAATAACACCTTACATTTTATACATTGCTTTGCATCTTCAAAGTACCCAGCAAACACAAACTCAGCCACATGGTTTGTTTACTGAGCCTGTAAAAGCACAAATCTGTATTATCCATGATGGATCAGATGCCTTATTCTCCAGTGAATATTTGCAGGTATGAATGCAACTTATTTTCATTTGCCATTATGAACCTTGTAGAACACAGCTATTTCAAATTTGTCAAAGTCTCTTTCTAAGCAACGTCTACCCTCTGGCATTTTTATTGATTTGCCTTTCTTTTCTAAAGCTTTTAATTGGTCTGAGCCCTGTTTTCCTTCCCCCGTCCTAAAACCAGTGTCCTTACAAACAAAATGTTCTCTCTCATAATCTTTGAAAAATCTGCTCGAAGGAAGAAAGGAAAGGGAAGGGAAGGGAAAGGGAAGGAAAGGAAAAGAAAGGAAAGGAAAGGGAATGACAACAGGGAGACATAAACCCATAGTTCAACACAAGGTTGCTTCTATATGCCGAGCTTGTATCTGAACCCAGCAAAGAAATGTAAACATTTCACTTTTTATTAGTATTCATTTCCTTTAGCATTGCTTATCTTTTGCTTAATTTTATTTGATGCTTGTGGCATATTGGGTTTTGGCTTTGGTAAACTGAAATAACACTATCAGTATGATTATTGTTACAGTACTGGCATGAGAGATTTGCTGGCTTAATTTCAGTGAAAACTAGAACAAACTGTAATGTCTGTCTTTGTCTGTAAAACAATTTATATTTATAGTAACAGCTGTAATCATCTATTTTTGTGTGAAAGGATTTCTTGGAGCATAACTATTCTACAAAACCCGGGACTTACCCCAAAATGCTAGTCTAAAAATAATGTATTTAAGCTCTGTTGAACAGATTAGAAAACAAAACGGTACTTAATGAACATGGAGCTTTAGGTTTTGGGTGGCTAAGGATAAGTTACAGTTTTTAATTAGCTCCCAGTGTGTCTTGGTAGGACAGCACACTGTGCTTTGCAGTGCTAGAGACTGTGGAGCAGGAGTCAGGAATATGGACCAAGGTTTGCTAAGGTCATTAGTAGCAATGGTTCCCTAATTGTGGACCCTCTTGAGTGGCCTGATTTCAAACATGCATGGAGCTCGTATGAGTTGTATAATGGAGACACTTGAGATCCCTTCAAAAGTTTCCAAACTTCCCACATGGACCTGAGAAAGTAATGTAATCTCTCTCTCTGTTCTTTCCCTTATCTCTACTAGGGGAGAATAATACTCCTTTTTTTGTGTGTGTGTGTTACGAGACCTAATTCCTGAGTATTTATCAATGTCTTCATGCATAAGAGGGTTGTACAATACTGGCCTCATCAAAATAATTTTTGAAATTGCAAATTGGAAACCTGATGGAGTTTCTATAGCTTGGTATAGGAGCTGTTCTTGACCTGTATCCTGTCAGTTTCCTGTGTGGAGTGACACTTATGTAACTTTGGTACCTAGAGAGAAAATTTCTATTGTTCCTTCTTCCCAAAGAATGTATTCAGTCCCAGCCTGAGAAGCCATGGCTGGCAGACAGTGGGACCACAAAGTGATGGACAGATGACTCTGGCTGGCACAGCTGCAACTGTTGCCCAGCCAGTTGTGGTATCCTTCCACTAGAGGTGCAGTTGTGGGGTCTAAGACACCTCTGTTATCCTCTGAAATAGGACACGCAGTAGAAGATTCCCCCAGGGCCGATGCTACTGTTTTGCACTCTGCAGATTGTTTATCTTGCTGTTTAGCTCTGGTAGGGTTTGCACAGCCTTGGCACAAACTTGAGTACGTAACTGAAGGCTGAATAAAAGCCAGGAGAAGGCTCTATGTTATCCCGAGTTGTTGAGTTGGATGTACAGAGTTAGAAAGCTGATGAGAATCGAGATCCTGTTTGAACATTTAATCACATACTAGCTAAAGACAGGGAAAACTGTAGATGGTAGATAGCTTCATGTTTAGTTTCAGGTCAATAAACCCCTAGATGTTGATGAAATTGTCTAGGTATGGAGAAACCGGAGATGCTGTTTAAAGCAGGTTCTGAACAGGCTCTTACATGTGCCATCTAGAGTCTTGGTCTTGACCCATGTAGCTATCTCTGTACGCGTAATCTGGCCCTTTTGGTGTTCAAGGATTCTTTACTTTCACTTGGAAATTGGTGGGACAAGTATTGATTTTGTTTTTCTGTAATTCTGTTGTAGGTATTTTATTGAAAGTAATTCCAAATTATTTTAGATGTGTAATTAAATCATGATGGGTTAAAGTACAGTGAGAATTTATCTGGGAGCTCTCAAGCAGTCAGGAGATTTGCTGCTTCTGTTTTCACTTAGTGATAGTATGCATTTTTCCTGATCTCCTGAGCTTTCTGAGCATACCTTTGTGAACCAGTTTTACCATCCCGTTCTTTTCTGTAAGCTTTCACTGTCATTTAGCATACCTGTGTTAATCCAATCCGTATCTAAGGACATAATAGTACTAATGAGCTACAACACTGTTAATGAGTCTACACTGTGCATTTCACAGAATTCGAAAAGAGAAGCAGTAAGCATGAGACCAAATCCTGCTTTCTTTATTCAAACAGCTATGCCTATTTAGTTGAACAGGGGAATATGGAGGATTAAGGCGAGTGGAATTTTACTCTTTCTGTATCAAGGCCCTCTACACTTAATTCTGTTTGATAATCTTCTATTTTATTTGACATTTCACACCACCTGAAACTGCAGCTGCCTGTCAGGAATGGAGTTAGTCTGAGGTTTAGCTATCTCATGTGTAGCTTAGCGCACGAAAGCATTGGCTCCTCTGGAGAGCCCTTATGGAGAACACCTCATTTAACAGGAAGTTATAATTGAGTTTTCCAAATGGTTCTGGAATTGTTGCTTTGTATTTGGATAGGATAATGTATTTTAAAAGCCTCTGCAAGCGTGCCACTGAGGAGGCTACTAGGCTACCCTGATTCTTGGTTCCTTTAAAGGTGATTACTGGGAAGACAGGCAAGTGTGAGATAAGCATTCTACCATAGAGAAGCAGCAAGCTCTCAGTATGAGGAGTTTGAGGAGGGATGTTTACTTTCCATTCTGGAGAGGGATCACTGCTGAGTCCTTCACAGCAGTGCTGGGAAAAGGGGCTGGCATCTGAATGAGAGTGGCACATGAGCCACGGGCTCCCTGACAGCTACTGAAATTGCACCTGCAGTCAGAAGAGGACTCTGAAATACAATCCTGGGACTGGGAGAAAATGTGGTAGAAGGAATGAAACATTGGCTGACATTTTGTTTTGATAAACTCCGTGCAAACTCAGGCTAGAAAAACTGCAACTACTAAAACCCATGGGGTACAGACTTTTTTTAAGAAGGGGAAGGCATTGGTTGATGTAGAAAAGTCTGAGGCAAAGATTTGAGCTCAGGTATTTTCTGCAATATCTTCTCTGTTGAAAGTTTCTCTTAAACCACAGTGATCATGCTAGTTCCATCAGATTTGTCTGGTGTGTTGGGGAGCACAGCATGGTTCTGCTTAAACGCACTCTGCCTGTTGCTGCATAGTTCTATGGGAACTGAATTTTACTTCTGTTGTGCCCATTAAAACTGCAGACATAAACTGTATTCTTAGGGCTAAGTTATGGTGGGTTTTTTCCATTTACTTCAGCTCATCTTCCCTAGGTAATGCTCAAAGTAGATTTAATATTTAAAAATGTGAGGAACATAGCTTATCCTTTCATAAAAGAATCTGTTCAGTCTTCTTGAAAGTTAAACAATATTCTGGCAGTTAAAGAAGCTTCATCCAAGTATTTTAAAGATCCTGTTTTGAGATAAGACAGTTTCTTTTCCTTCTCTCTTAAAAGACAATGAGGATAATCATCTTCTCCCAGCTTTGAACACTCCTCTGTTCAGAAGCACTGTTTTTTTTACTGCAAAGTGGTTGAAACTGCTTTGTCATAATCCTTAGCTCATCTGAGCATAGCTAGAGATGGCAAAAGGGTTCCTTACTACAGGACAGTAGGAGACAGGACCTTGTTTTTTCTCATTTTGAACCTTTGATTGTCTTGTGATGGTGTTCTGCTAGTCATCTCTCATCAGAGGAACTCCACAGTCCCCATGCTACAGGACTATAGGCCTATCTTTCTGCTGCCATCTACCTGATATTTCCTTGTCTTTCCAGGTGACAGCTGGAAGATTTTTATATTCGTCACAGCTGAAGAGGCCTAGGCTACAGTCGAAGCTGATCTCAGTTAAGCTGCGTCAGTTGAACAGAATAACTGAATTAAAAACTATTTAATCTCAGTACAAAGAGTGACATGTGTTTATATTTCAATATAGGCACCTACTTTGGAATAAAATCCTACTCTGTCCGTTCCTTTGTGAAGAACGCAGCATTTCAAGTCAGTACACAAATCTGTCTATCTCTCAGTGGCAGGATGGGTGGATGGGAAGGAGGAAAACTGCAGGGGCAGGCTACATTGCAGATATTTTTCTTTTCTGATTGCATGAAGATATCCTGAGAAACAACCTTAAATGTTTTGTGGAATTGTGGAGTCAGGAAAAATTTTGATTAAAGAACTTTTGTTGGAATTTTCCTAGAGTCTTGTCGCTGATGTTAATATTTTGGGTTCAGCGAAGGTCCAGAAGAACTGATGCAGGGTCTTACAGTACCTTAGCATTTACTTGGCAAGATGTCCTGCCAACTCACCCATCTCTCAGCAGATCTGCCAGGCTGCATTTGAAATTTGCAACCTTTGGAAGTCTTGAGGCCGCTGGGAGTGTGGGGTTTTTTGATGGTTGGTTTTTTGGGTTTTTTTTTGGTGGGTTGTTTGGTTGGTTTATTTGTTTGTTTTGGGTTGTTTGTTGGGGGGGGCGGGTTGTGTGTGTGTTGATTGTTTGAGGGGTTTTTTTGGGGGGTAGGTGGGGCTCTGAATTGGAACAAAATAAAATTTCACAGTATTAAGTCCTCTTTAAAGTGGAATCAGCTTTTTCCTCTGAACTGCTGTTCTTGTATGTTCTACAGAGCAGAGAGGACTGCCTGTGTGGATTGGAGCGACGTTACTCCCCACATCTGGTCTTGAACTAAGCTGAAGGGTAGAGCAACTGTGAACAGAGGCTATAGCCCCTTCTCTATATCTTGCAATATATGATTCTGAGCCTCCTGAGACAGCCTTCACAGAAGTCTATATGCAAGAGTAGTCCTGCTGATGAACATGTATGTGCTTCAGTTTCCTTGCATGTTCAGGGCCATGGTTAGACCAAGAAGGCACACAGATAACTGACTGCAGATTGTGGATAACAGAAAGAAAGGGAACAACAGAAAATACATTTACTTGAGTGCCCTAATTAGGACTTTGAAAAAGAAATCAGAGCCAGACAGCTGTAGCCATTTTTGGAGGACAAGTTCACTTTAAAAAGACTGATCATAAAATGTCTCCTAAAACAAGCCAATAACTTTCTCGTTTGTTGGTTTCCTATAATTCTTGTTGCTGTCCTGTGCAGTCAGAGCAGTTAATGACTATCCTGGATTTAACATTAGAAATGACTGGCATAGGCCTAAAATACCCAAGACTGTACTTTCCTCTGAATCACTCGATCTTTTTAGACTGTGTGAACTTGAGTGTTCAAGAGGTTAGCGTGTTATAACAGCAGCAATACAACATAGTTCTTTGTTAATCTCAATAATCGGTGACATTCATTTTGAGAGTAACTGAGCTGCTGGTGATGATAACACGGTGGTCAATAATCTGTACCAGACTGGGAGCCAGAGCTTGTGCTGGCATAAAGTCACTGTTTTGAAGGCTTCCTTGGAGGAGTCATTGCATTAAAATTCTGATCCTACTCTGGTCTAAAGTTAGTGGATGGACAAAGGGCAAGGGGATCCTGCTTGCTTTGTCCCCTTTGTAGTCAGGATAGGATTCAATGCTGGCATTTTAGCACCTCCTACATGTTTCTGTGAAGTCCAGGTAAACAGGCTGTGGCTCAGCTTCCGTCAGCTGGCACTGGTTTTTGTTTAAATGGGAGAATGTTTTAGCATCTACTGGCACAGAAATATGAATGCTCAGCCTTGTTGTTCCCCTCCCTCCTTGAAATTTCCTTTCTGGCTCCCTTGGGCCTTCACTTCCTAAAACCAAAGCATTTCAGAATACTGCTGCCTATCACCTTGTGAACGCAGACACATCACCGCCTCTAAAAGTATTTTGGCAAGAGAGTTGACAAATAGGACTTTAAGAAAGGTTTCCTTTTCAGCTGTGTGTCTCCACAGGTCCTTATCCTCATCTTCCACCTCCTGTGGTGCAATCTCATAACAGCAAGTACAGACAAACTTGTTCTGTGCAATTCCTCTTGCAGCTTTTATAGGTGTCCGTTACTCATTTTAAGGGAAACTGCTGTATCCTGTCTCCTGTGTAGCACAGGTCATGAAGTCTTACCCATCTCTTTATGCATCAGGGCCTCATTCCCCTGTTTGAGATGTAACCTTCACCTTGGTTAAACATGCCTTCTGCTAGGATAGAGTGAGTACCCATAATGGAAGATCTACTCTACTCTTTGTTATGATGATGCTATGTTCCAGATCTTTAATAATATCATCTTTCCCTCTCAGCGGTTACAATCCAAGAAGGAAGAAAAAAAAATCATAAAAAAACATTTTACTCTTTCTATTAACATTTTCCCCCCTCTCTAGCAGTTAAAGCATTTTTCTGAATGGAAAACTTCTTAAGACAGCTAAGGGGAAAGCAGCTTTTGAATTTGGAGATACCCAACGCTCAGTGAGGTGTATCATGATCCAGTATATTAAAATATTTACAGGTTTAAGGAAATGTTTTCATAGGAGTTTTATTCTGTTTTGACGCCCTGCAAAGGAAAGGGGAGGGTCAGTTGGATGAAGCAGGTTACATATTTTGGAGGAAGGTAACATCACAGTAGAAGAATAGCTGTCCTCAAGCATGAGCTGATGTATCTCTTTGAAGTTTGGCACTGACTGAGACATTTTTTTTTGGCCAGAATATCCAAATTTACACTACTTCCACAAGGTTTCAACCATTGTCTCACTGATGAGAGAGAGACTAGTTACTGTATTTCATCAAGCTACAGAGTAACTGTCCCCTTTAAACTCTAACAGTAGCTGCTATGTAATTCCCCATTCCCTCCAAGGAAAAAAAAAAAAAAAAAAAAAAGTCCTCCCCACAGGCACATACTTTTCCTTGTAAAAAGCTTTCAGTATGGATTGTAGTGGACTTGGGTTTGTTTTTTGCTTTTTTTTTTTTTTCCCCCTCCCAAACACAAGGACAAATTATTGAAATACTTGAGCTGCATGCTGCTATTTAACTTCTGGGAAATTTAGATACTGTATTTTCTTGGAGGAAGTAACACAGAATTGAGCATAGCATTGAGCATGTGGTGCTGTGCATCTCTATTGCTTCTAGTTTCAAAAGCTTCCCCTAAGTAGGTGTAGAAATGCAAAATAGTCTAAATTTGAAGAGCTGGTTTTACATTGTTTCTTTCTTTCTAGTAGAAGAGATTTAAATATCTGGAGATAGGGGGTTCAAAGTGTGTATGCTGCCTGCAGAAATTCTGGCACATGGCCTCTTTGTCCCCATCCCAAGGGAGCCAGGTTTCACTCAGTCCTTCACAGTACCCTTCCAGGAAAGAGAAGAACTTGATAGATAAAAGGATTGTCCTATTAGGGCTTATATGTCTCACTGGCCTCATGAAAGCCTTAACTGGGGAGACAGACAAAGGAAGTTTAGTATGTAGTGCTGTATTAACGCAGTGGTAGACAGGCCTTCCCCCAGTGAGCTTGCCCTGTAAATGGGCAACATGGACAGAAGGAAGAAAGAGAAACAAACACTGAGGTATGGCAATTTACTTGAGGTTGCACAGCCTGTCCAGTGGCTGCTGTGATTCCCAGCCTTGTTGGTAGCTTGCATGGCCTCCTGTGACATTGTTGTCCTCAATACACAGGTGTTCATAAAGAGCAAATTCGCAAAGCAAATAATTCCACAGATGCTGTTCTGTCTTCTCCATGTGTTTTTGGAATGGTGTGTGTCTGTGGTAGAAGCTGTTCTGGAGGTGAGGTGACTGTCCTGCAACCATGCTTCTGTTTGTGCCACTTGGTTTTCAGGTGGAGCTCAAGTACATTGGTAGAGAGCTTAAAGGCTCTCTCACACAGGCTTGCTAGAAGAGGGACATCTGATGTGAAGCTTTCAGTTGCATGCCACCCTCAGAGTATACAAGGACATGTAGAGATAGTGTAGTGTGATATTTGAATCAGGGTGTCTCCCTTTCCTCAGTGCCATACAGGCTGTGTTAGCACTGTAGAGACAATAAATGCACAGAATCGGGGAAGATAAAAAGGCACAAGTCTAGTGATTTCTGCAAGAACTTCACATACGTGGTTTAACATGACACAGTGCAGGCTGGAGAGCAAGTCACCAAGGAAATCGGAGCGTTTTGTTGTTTTAGCAAACCTTTTTATTACACTGTTTTTTAAAAAAAGTCGAAGCAGTTCAGTTTTAGACATTTCTAGTGAATTCCTTCATGGAAAATAAAACTTTTTTGAATGATTCATGAAATGGAATGACAAGACCAATTACGAAATACTCACTAGGTGGAGCTCTAGGGTACCAGGTAACCCCTCTGGGGACCTCCGTGGAAGAAACTCTCAGTGTCTCCATGGGAAGACTCGAGCATGGAATTCACAACTGCACCTCAACGCAGTCACACCAAAATAAGGGACTGGAATTAAAATAGTAATACCCCTGCCCTACCCCTAAAGGATTAAGGGTGGGAATACCCAAAGCAGAGGTGTAAACATTCAGAAAGCAAACAGCTTTTGCGCTGTGTGGTAGATCTTTAGTTTTATGAAGGAAAAAGGTAGTGGTGTGTGCTTTTACTAATCAAGCAACTTTTCTTACATTTCCTTCTCATCTCTTCAGGCTTAAAGATATCAATAGTGCTACTCTCTAGGCAAGCACATTGTACTAAAACATGCATACATTTGGAGGGAACTTGGCAAAAAGAGGCACCTAAGGCTATGGCAGGGTGTATTTCTTACCCAGATGACGAGTGGATCCAGTGACATCCAGTCACACACAACAGACCGCCGTGATGGAGAGCAAGAACGAGATACAACCTGAAGTAGAAAAGCATTTCAGTGTGTATGTGTGTAAAGGGGTGTCTGTGATGTAAATTGAATAGATGTGCAGTCATAACAGGGGATGTCTGGAAGATACTTCAGTCCTTTAAAAACAATCAGTCCGGGAGACTTAAAGGTCGTAAAGTTTGCTTCTGAGGGGGTAAATTTCTCATGCTTGGGTTTAAAAGGGAATGATTTTCTCCTTCAGGGTGGTGGTGACAATGACACTCATAAACACTGTCCACAGCAGCTTCCCTGATGATTTTCAGGAGAACTTCTCACCCGGGCCGGGCCAGGACCAGGGCCGCGCAGGGCACCTGCAGAGCCGCGGTCGCCTCGAGTGCAGCGGGGCTCGGAGGAGCGAGACTAGGGAATGGTGGCCGGCTGGAGAGGGGCGGGCGCCTTGCAGCAGAGCCCTCAAAATGCTTCATGGAGAAATCCAGCGGCTGGTAATGACCCGAGGCAGGTGGGAACGGCAGCACTTAGGAGTTAGGCGAGGCTAAGAGGAAGGCAGGGGGACACACAAAACCAAACAAACCAACCAAAAAAAAAAAAAAAAAAAAACAAACCCAAAACCAAACCCCAAAAAACCCACCAAAAACAAAACACAAAGTTTTCTTTTAGTCTGAGCCCAGGAAGGGGGAAAAAATCCCTCTCAGTGGTTGTCAAGGAGATGGGCGGCCGGGTTCGCCGGACTGTCTGCCTTCCAAGCCCGCAGCTCGGGGGGAGCCGTCTCTTCGCGGCTGCCTCCCTGCGAGG
>JAAGNO010024977.1:0-19580 GCA_033439905.1 Ceryle rudis
AGGAAGGAAGGAAGGAAGGAAGGAAGGAAGGAAGGAAGGAAGGAAGGAAGGAAGGAAGGAAGGAAGGAAGGAAGGCTATTGTGACAACAGCCTCCATTTATATCTGCTTGAAACAACCTCAATCCTTCAGCCTCAGCTGTTGTTCTCCACATGTGTAATGCACCCTAACTAAAATGTGTTTCTTCTCTGTTTCTTCTTACTTGCTTTGGGCTTTTAAAATTGTTTTTATAGCAATAAAATGCTGCAATAAAAGCCTAGGGGTTACACATTTGGACACAAATATGCTCTGGCTTTGTGCACGTGCTTTTTGATGTTCCACTTCTCGGTTTGCTTTTACACACAGTCTAAGGAGCTGCAGGGAAATCCTCTTGGTTGCATGACTTGGATAGGTTATTCTGTTGCTCTCTGTGGACTTGGCATATCATCCTACATGACTTTCTGATCCCATGTGTTAATTGACTCTTGCATCTTTTCATCCTTCTTAATGCAGTTCCACTCCTGGTTAGTGGCTACAGAACACAAGTGCTCTGGATGAAATCACCTGTTCATGACTGGCACTGCAGAATGGGGGGCTAAACTGAGAAAAGTTGGCCCTTACCCTCTAAGCTCTCACTATTACCCATTATCTGCAACACTATTCTGGGTTTGCTGGAAACCTGGTCTACTCAGCAGAACAGCTATGATACTTCTACAGCTTCTCACTTGAACTTTTCTTTTTCTAGACTTAGTAGTAGACTGAAGCCTCAGTGGTTTTAATTGCTTGACCTTCTGGCACATTATCTGCAGAGCTGATCTTTATGATCACACAGGAAGGGAATGCCAGCTCTTCGAATATTCTGAAATTACTCTGCTTTATTATCTCTTCATTAAGATTTTACCTACTCCTGATTAATCCTCATATAACCAAAAGAACAGGAAAATCATTATAACTGAAAAGTTTTAGGTGTGGGCTTGCTGAACAAGTTCCCTTTTTTTGTTGTTGTTGCTTCTTTAGTGACTTTCTATTTTTTCCTGTACAAAAGAGCACCTGTACAGTAATAGACAGTGCTAAATTTCACCCTTAAGCTTTAAATCTTCCAGCAGCAATGTCCTGTGTACACTGCCTATCTAAGGGGATTTTCTGCCTACAAATTGTCTTATTGACAGCAGATCTATTAAAAGTCCCATAAGCACAGAGCGGGCTGGTTCAGAGCACATGTAACTTTGAGATGAGCCACTGAAGAGAGTGGTGCAAGATGGCTTTTTTTCCTAAGATGATGAGTGCCTTTAACAGCAGCCAGGAGTGCCATTGTCACACCATCCATCAACTGCCTTCCGTCGCTCTTAGATGAACCCATGAATTAAGCAACTGTGGTTAAAAAGCAATAAAATTAAAAGTTGTAATGGGGAGTCATTGACAAAAGGGTTACAATGCACTGGTCATATATCTTTTAACTAGCTAAATATAACCATAGGTTTCCATAAGTTCAAAGAGTGGTGGCCTGGAGATGAATACAACTGTTCCAACTGAGTTCTGGGCTAGGAGCCAGAAGATTGTTAAAACACCTTAGAACATGCTTATTCTCTCTTAGAACATTTTTTGGTACTTGCTCTGTTAGTATGGATTTTATTTCCCCACCAAATGAGTTCTCTGCCTTTGAACCATAAACAATAATGGCACATCTGTCTCTAGGCTGCTGTACTTTGAAAACCAATGCTAAGGACACAGAGGGGTAGATTTTCAAAGCGTTGTGTGGGAGTTTGTACCAGGAGACTAGCCAAATATTTTTCACTCATGCTCATCCTTGAGCCTAACCTTTCCTCACTCGTTAGAATGGCTCTGTTTGCTCTGCCCACATGGGGACATTTCAGAGAGCTTTTACCTCCAGGGACAGAGCTTCAGCTGGTCAGAAAAGCCTATAAATAGGGTTTTACTGATGACCTTTCAAATCTAGCAATGGATCTTTCCTCTGATCTTTTTTATTTTACGTTTCTGGCTTTGTTTGTATGTGATTCTCAGTTTCTGCTGAATTATTTACCATGAGGCCATGATGCAACTAAAATCCCTGATAACACTTAGACAGGTGGCGTGAAGTGACTGCTGCCTAATATGCGGCTCCAAACTGCTTCGATGCTCAGTGCATCCACCTGTTTTCTGTGCTGGGGAGTTATTGCCCAGCCTTGTGGGATCCAGACCATTTTGTGCTGTGTTTATACTGCTGCCCTGATAAAGCCACAAATAAAGTAATGAATTAAAACAGCCTCGCTGCATATCTATCTGATTGTATAAATCAGCATGGTTCAATCCTGGCTTCCTGAGAGAGAGTGATTTAGCTCTCAGGATGATTCCTTAACCACTGGTCAAGAAGGTAAAAATCTAACACTTCAATGGTATGACCAGCCATTAAATAGGGACATGGGCAGCTTTCAGTTTTTTGGGTTCATGTTTTCTCTTTCTTTTTTATTAATTATCTCTGCTGAGAGGATTATATTTTTGAATAGAATTTTGTCATTATTCCAAATGGCATGGCTTACCATTCAGTAAAAAAATCTTAGTCCTTAACACTCTCTATTTTTTGGAAGGACTTTACACTGATGTGGAAATTTCCCCTTTCAAAGACTTATCTTAACAGTGTTTCTTTGCAGATGCTGCACATGGATATTTGCTGTATCACAACAAACTCCCTGTTACTACTGTTCCAAGGCTTATTTGATTTTGAGGTACTTACTTTCCATGGGGATGTTATCATTTTTCACAGTTGAGAATCTCCTTTGATGAAGTCAGCTCAAAGTTCTGTCTTTGGGGGGTTTCCCAGGAAAAACCTTTTGGCTACTAAGCAGTTTGCCATTTTAAAATATTTGCCAGTTGAATTAATTTAGCATCCTTGGAAACTCCTTGTCTTTAAAGATACCATCATTCTAGGATTTTCACTGCTGGATCTCATGCATCCTTTTGCATTATTGAAGGTCGACGCCAATAGAAACCATATATTAAAATCCTGTTCCTTTTTCACAGAGACGCTATGATTCAAGGAAAGGAAAACTTGTGGATCAGCAAGCTAGCCAGAATGGGTATGGTTGAATCCTTGCAAGGTGTTTTTATGACAGTGGAAACCTCTGGGTTTATAAATTAGGTGGCACACCAGAGGTGTGACTTGAGAAAGCTGGATCATGCTTTGCAAACCTTTTACTGAGGAAGCAAATGCTTTTGTGAATAGTCTTTGGCATGAATAACAAAAAAAAATCAGAATCCAAACACTTACAAAGTTCACTCATGAGCTGCTAGTTCCTGGATGCACAAGATTTGATTGTTTACACTCTCACAAGCTGAACGTCATCTCTAAATCAGAGAAACAGCACTGCAGCCCTGTCCCATTTAAATCTTTGCATTGCATCCCCACGTGGTAACAGGTTGTCACATAACAACAGAAGTGTCCCATATACATGGTAGATGACGTAAGATGGTTTAAGTATTGTTCCAGTCATTTATTCTCACAACATTCTTGAATAGATCCTCTACTCATTTTGAGTAATAGACACATCTATCATTAAAATGTAAGAATGGATAATGAACAGACCTTCAATGGCATGAAACCCTCCATTTTCTGATGTGAGAACTCATTACATCTGCCTGTTATTAAATAAGTCTCATAACAATATTTTAATATGATTAAAGATGCTGCGCCTCGTTTGTTAAGAACTCGGGAAATTAATCTGAGCAGGGCATTAATGTATTGGGGAAGGAAGGCATGTGAATCTATTTTTTTTATTATTAATTTCTTTCTTTGCTACTGGTTATATCAGTGCCTTATCAGTTAAGTGCAAGAGCTTAACAATGGGCTCTCTCAGCAAAGCCTTCTCTTTTCGCTGGGTGAGGTTAAAGAACAAACACATTGCCGTGAGCTTTTAAAAGCTTGATTTCAATTACATGGTAGTAGGGCAAAGCTCTCAAACACACAAAACTTTGACTTTGTAAAGATTGTGACCTCCCAGGTACATGTGCTTTAAGGAGAAAAAATGTACCTGACATGTCCCACTGCTGTTTCCACGCACCAGGAGCTGTGTGTATCTGGAAGAGGGGAGGGCGGAAGGGAGGCATTGGTGTTCGTGGTGGGATGGAGTAAAATTGTTCCTCTGGGAAAGCAAAGCTCTTCTGTTTAACTAGTAAGAATTTAAAAGATAAATATATCCCTTATCATGGAATGATAAACAATGAAGTCCAGGAAAGACTCTTTGAATATTTGAGTCTGATCTCCTTGCATTTTGCAAGACTATTTGCCTTCTCCTTCCTATTAACATCTTACAGGACTTCGTCTTTACTAATGTTTGTTTGTGGTAGTACCCACAATGTTATAGGCACTTTCTAGGCTTTCAGGAAGAGCTGATGCTTTCATTCTCTGGGTGGACAGACAGACAAACAGAGGTCATGGCAGAGGAGCAACAAAAGGACTTTTCTGTGCAAACTGAGGCCTGCTGTAGGTGGTATGATTTTCAAAAAGGGAATTTAAGGAGGTTGTTTTTTCCCTATCTCACCTTGCCCTTTACTCGCCTGGAAGTGGAGCCTGTGCTTGTGACCATAGCCCCATGCTCTGCAGCTTTCACAATGAGATGCCTCTAGCCATAGCCAGGCAGAAATCAACTAAAAGAAGGGGCATGAAACCGAGTGTAGGAGACTGCAGAATGTGTATGGCTTCCTGACAGGTTTTCCACCTGTACAGGGATATTTAGAAGGCTATTTGGAGAGGTAAGTTGCTCACTGGAAGCCAACAGAACCTGGACTCCTATCCATCCTTTGAAAATCTGCCATGTATTTTAATACATAGAAACTGGTAAGGCTACACCACTGATACTGCTCATGGCACTGCTTAAAAATTTAAAAAAAGCCCAACAAATAAGTGCAAGACATTCAGATGAACTGGTTTTGTCCAGACTGAAATTCAGTTTTCCTTCTCAAGCCCTCTATAGGATTCTGCCTCTGAGTCTGTTGGAGGGAAATTAAATAACATTCCTAAACATAAAGGGAGATGCCTAATCCCCTGGCCTTTCATAGCACGCCTTGTTGTTCAATACATCAGCCACTTTGAAGTTGTCAGAGAGGTAAATGCAGCCTGTACTGTTTTGGAAGTAAAAGTAAACTGAAAGAAGCACACAAAACTAAACCAAACTGCTTGAAAAATTATTTTAACTGCTAGGAAACACAGCAGGGATCAGATCAGATGGAATGATAAAGAAGCCCAGAAAATATAAGGAAAATTATGCAGGTTAATCCCTGTTTGGTTCACAGTTCTGATCTCATGTCTATGCTGCAGTGGTGCAAGGGGGCAGACCCCTGCCCTCCCCCTGTGCTGTGCATCTCCCTTGTGGGGGTGACAGGACAGCCCTAGGGTGGGCTACCCAGCACAACGTGTTTCATGGGACCAGTGAATGCCGGTCACCATGTCAGGTGACTCACCTGCCTGGAGCAGCCCTGAAGTAAGGACTTGGTGTAGTGTGTGACGGGGGAGTGGAAAGAGTTAAAAATCTCTCTCTTTTTAATGCTAGGTCCACTATTTGTGTGAGCAGCAGCTCTCTATCAGGGCTGGGCTTTGTAATGTATTCCATCTATTGACAAGGAGGCAAAATAACATTTCTAAATTGTTCAGGGTGTTTGCAGAATGCCAAGGCACTCCAGTGACCTCCTATACAGAGCACTGCTGATGATAAATCATAAGAGATATTCTAGAAGTGCCTATTTGCTTGTGGAAATATCTGAAATACTGGAAAACTCACAGATTTCCCAAGGCAGGTGAAGAAGCCATTCAGCAAATTTTCCTTCTACTTGAAATGCAGTTTTCAAATCATTTAAAATCTAAGTACCTAATGAAACTACAGCGCAGTCCCCATGGCTTCCTGCAGAGATACAATCTAGTCTCAGGCTCATGCAGTATAGCAAATAGCCTTCATATATTATTTTGTACTAGGTAATTTCATTCTGCAGTACATTTTGTTTGAACCACCCTCCTACAAATGCCTTCAAAGGAGAGCAGGAGCTTGCCCACTGAGGAATAAATGCAGGAACGGAACCTCCTGTGCAAATATTAGTGTTCAGCATCTACTGTAGCCCCAGTGAATATGTTCATAACACATGTACAATTCAAACGAAAAGGTTATGTGCAGTACATGGACATGTACTGACATGACCCATATGTTTCATGTGAAAGCGCATTCACTGTCCTAAAGTAAATGTTGTCATCAAAAAAACACCTCATTTTCCTAATATTATTGATTCAAAGGAGTGACAGAGAAAATAAATTTGGTTTATCTGGAAAATGGAGAAGGTATCACCTAATTCTTGTGCAGCTTATTCCAAAATGTTTTCCTAAATTTATATGCTAAGAGGTAGCTATGTCAAGACATTACTTGGAAGCACAAGGCTCTCTGCAAGGAGTCAGAGCTGTGGTTTGTACATTCCTGTGCAAGAGGAAGGTGAAAATCCTGCAAAAGGTACCTGTAAAATAACCTATCAATAAGGAAAGCCTTCCCTAAGTCCAACTGCAAGCTTGCCTATGATCTGAGTCTTAAAGGTTTATAATCCTTCTAAAATGCTTAGAGTGATGTCTAGCTTCCAGTGATGTTAATAGCAAATTGGCCATTATTTCACATGGCCCTAGAATGTCCTGGTTACCTCATTCTTCCTTTTTCTTCATCACACTGTAACTGTGTTCAGTATTCAAATGCTGAGACATTTTAAATTATATTTATTTCACTGATTGTATTTAACCTATCACTGGCATAGCAGCCATCACTATGTGCAGTATTGCGATGCTGAATAAAAGGCAACAGTGATCTTGTGAGACTGTAGCATGCTGTATGTTTACATATGAAAGCAGGTTCAATATGCACTGCATTGTGGCATCATGATGCCTCTCTTCATTGCTTGTTAGTCCAAGAGCCTTCTCACTTTCTCAGAGCTACTCCTTATGCATATGCATATCTCCTGATAATAATGCCATAAGGCTGCTAATCTATTCTCCTCCAAACCCCTCCTTAAAACTCACTTTTTCTGTGGTGGCTGGAAAACATCTGACAATAGACCAGCAGCTGGTGTGCTGCTACTTATTCTACTGAAGATGATAAATACGCCGTTATCCTGAGTCCTTTATTTTCCTCTTCGTTGTATCCACCTGTTGTTTTCATTGCCTGCTAAAATGGTGAGATATTTAGAGGAGAAACTGTTGGGATTTTTAAAAAACACACATCACCTTCCATAACATGGTTCTCTGAGTGGGGTCTCTCCTTACTACAACAATACGAATAATTACAGACATTTTATATTCTTTTATGAACGATACAACCCATATTCATCTAAAGACCCTGCTAAGTTTGCATCAGTATCTGCTCTGTGCATTGCAAAGCAACCAAGAAGGCAGAAACCATCAGTCTTTGGGAGGGAATCAGGAGGTTCTCTTTTTATATCGTGAGTGACCATTGCTGTAAATTTGAGATCGGTGGAACCTTCACAATCCCTTCTCCACTCCCCTTTCCTTGTGACCAGACTGAGTGTCCCTCTGCTCCTTGGCAGGAGGCTTGGCAGCCCCGAAGTGCCTGCCACAGCAAGGCTTTTCCTTCCCCAGCGTATGAATGAGTGGCATAGAAGCCAATTTTCCAACGCAGGACCTGGTTTCCTTGCCAAAAGGCCTGCAGCAAATTCCGTTTCAAGCAGCACCCAGGCACATGTTGTGTACATTGTTTTATTCATGCTTGGCACTTTGTGCCCTACGGAAGACATGGCTTGGTAGTCCCTCTTCTGTCAAGGTCCATCCTGTATGCAGACCTGATTCCCCTTCAAGTCTTGTCAACCTATGTTAGATAACAATTTCTCCCTTCTCACAGAGTGGATATTTATTTTACAATTGTCACCATTTCAAAGTGGGCTTGTTTTTTGAATTTTCTAAGTCATGGTGCTGTATTACAACGTGAGGCTTTCAGCTTCTTTTTTTTTTTTTTTTCCCCACAAAATAAGTTTCCTTGCACGGGAGAGATTGAACCTGCTAGTTCTGAGAGAAGCAAGCAAATAGAAGAAGTATTATGCTGTTATTATGTTTATTAAAGATTGATAGATCGGCCTATTTCGTATTTCATGTGACAATCTAAAGTACTCTTGTGCTTGAAAATTTTAGAACAGTGAAATATTTTTGTTTCCTCACTTCAATATTTTCCTTGTAAAATCAGAAATTTTCATTAAGCTATTAAAACACAAAATATGGTATATTTCTGACACATTTTTGGGTAACAGCTGTTATGGCAACTGGTTATAATCAAATCTGGAATTTGAAACTACATAGATCGTGTGACTATTATGACTAGTCACAAACCAACCCAAATTTCATATCAGCTAGTCATCAGAAGAATCCAAGAATAAACAGATAGATTTTAATCTGAAGGACAAACAATCATGAGGAAATTGCAAAATTTTAGTATACCAAGCTGAAATAATTAACTGCATAAGGTATAAATTTCTTACTCATCTTAGGATGATGTCTATAAAATTGATGATACATCACAAAGTGTTCAAAGAAAAAAAAAATATCTTTTTTTTGCAGTTTTTAGGCTGTTTTTATAAATTGGGGAAGTCTTCAGAGTGTTCTGTTAAGGTCTGCTCCAATACATGCTGTAGTCAAAGTAAATCCTTCCATTCTGTCCAGTAGGTATAGGATCAAGGCTGTTGAGAAACTCATTCAGACTTTAAAAGGATTGACTGAATAGAGAAGATGGAGGCAAATTTTACCGATAGGACTCAGTGGACCAGCAATGCCCAGTGATGCCTCTGCACATCAGGAGTGAAAAAGGACCACCTTTTCTAGATGTCATTTCAATGGCTGATCTGCCAAGGTGCTGGTGCTGACATACAGGGTGTCCCTTTGGGTCTTCAACACAGCATCTTTCAGGTGTTTTGTCTTGAAGACCACAACTCCCATAGACAACACTCAGAGTAGAAGCGAGTCCTTAGCTGTGAAAATCATTCCTTCAGACTTTCACTCTGTTAAAGGTTTGAAGTGTTCATTCAGCTCAGCCATAGCTTCTTCTAAGGCTTTTGCTCTGTGGTGTGATGCCTACTTCTGCATCCAGACAAGTCAGTCATGGGAGAAGGAGGTCTAGATCAGCTCTTTGCAGTGCTGTTTGGGTGGGCTTTACCACCTTCTTTGCCCACTTCTATTTTTCCCAGTTTTGCTACCTTGGTTTGCTTTTCTCCATCCCTTAGCTTCCTGCCTCCTTCCTGAGCTGCATCCTGCTCCTCCACCCTAACTTGTCCTCTCCTAATCTTTGGGTTTGTGCCCTCCAAACATGACCAGTTTGAAGGAGGGGACTTGTGTGATTATAATGGAGTGACTGAAACCATGACATTCAAATGCAATGTGTTAATAACCCTATCAAGGATAATTTGTAATAGATTAGCAAACTACTAAGAAAGAGCCAATAGAATGTTGTGTGTGTGTGCATGCAAGCAATTCTCACTGCTGTCAGGGATATATATTTTGCAACAATGGGCACCAAGACAACCATTACCACTGACAGAAAGCACAGAGGCATGAAATAGTTGGTGATCAGTGTAAAAGAAACAACACTTACCAAAGCAGAAAAGACTATTATCTGTTGTGTGATAATGACCTCTGGGTTCTCGGAGCTTTACACAAAGTCAAAAAGGGGGTGACATTCTGGGTGGTGATCACAAAGTCCAGGCCAGCCAAGGGGCAGAAGCCTGGTGAAAGGTGAAGGTAGTAAAAAGCAATTTCTACAGTGAACTTCTTGGTGCACATAGTAGGTCAGTAATGAACAGATAGCTGTTCGGAAGCATGTGCCCCATGCAAAAAGAATAACATACTTTGCCAAGGAGGTCATGAAAGATTTACCAAAATGGTACTGGTAGGGCTGCTATGGCAAGGTGATATGAATGTTCAGGACTGATAGCAGTAGCATTAACGGTTACTATTGCTTGAAGGAAGGATGGGGGATGGTAAGACCTTTGTATTTCAAAGAATTTTATAACACAATGTCCTTTTTTTTCACTTTGCCAGAAACACTACCAGGACATCCACTTCAAAAGAATAGTTTGTCTAGGTTTAAATTATACTTGAGGCCAATTCCACAGCTATGAGGTGATATTAAGTAACACAATGTCATATTATATGCAAACGCTCGTGTCTTTAGAAATACAAAGGAAATTCTATGGATTAAAGTCCAGCAAAACAAAAAGTTATTCAATTAATCAGCAGCACTTCTTTTAGAAAGCCCCATGCTGAAACTAGAGGCATGAAAAGCCTACCTTGTACTTAGATGCTGTTCAAATAATTTACTTTGTCTTTTTGTTTTGAAAGAAAAGAGGGGAAAAAAAGCAAAACAAAATAATCTTGTGCCAGTAAAAAAAAATGCTTTCTGTCAGCTGTGGCACGTTTAAACACCCTAAATATTTCATCAGACACTGCACTTACTTCAATGTTTTAAATAAGATTTAATAAATAGGTGCATGTTCAGACTTGTACAGACCTACTTTTGTCTGTAGTTGGCAATGTGCTGCTGTATGTGTTTGACTGCACAGTTAAGAATTTTAATTACTTACCTGTTCTATACAGACACTCATTCTCTTTTAACTGTTTATTAAAAAATAAAACCATAGCCATTGTGCAAGAAATCTTCTACATACTGTAGAGGTGCAATGCTATCCATGTAGGCCCTTATTTTCAGAATGCACCCCCACATTCCCCATGTCCCCTACTCCCAACAGGCAGTCTCTGGAGTTCCCACAGACCTGAGACATTCATGCAAGTCTGTCACTGTGTTTTGCAACCACTTGAACGTCTTAGCTGTTATTTCTACAGAAATGTCCAAGATTTTGCTATCTGCACAACCAATTAGATGGCACAAGCTATGTCTGTCTTATTCTCAAGAAAACACAGCTGGAACTGGTGGTCTTTCTTGTTCCTGGTTTGTTGGGTTTTTTGTTTGTTTGTTTGTGGGTTTTTGTTTGTTTTTTTTTGTTTGTTTGCTTGGGGTTTTTTTGTGTTGCTTCCAACTTCTAGACTCATTTAGTTAAAAAATATTGAGGAGAACTGAACAAAATCCATGACATTCTAGATAAGAGCCAATGGTAGTAAGCTGACTGCATCATTTTCTTTTGCTAATGGGCTTTCTTAGCAATGATATCCATTATTTATAATTTTGCAGTACCTAGGGACTAAAAGGGCTCAAGATGCTGTTTTGCATAATAAGTTCATAATCATTTAACAAAAATAATTACGACGCTATCTAGATATTACAAAAAAAAAAAAAAAAAAGAGTGATGAAAATCATTACAGGATGAAAATATTCCTTAATTTTAAGTTGTTGGTCAATGAATGAGTCACACTCGGAACTTGACACCTCAAGTTCACTTGTTAATCATAGCTATGTTTCTCTCTTTACTGCTATGGAAGCAGCCTAGCTTTAACTAGATGCTTAATTTTTTGATATCTTGTTATGTGAGATGAACATTATAAAAGCACTTTGACAAAGACGGCTGTAAACAAATACCAATTCTTATGTCTCCAGGCTGACCAGTCTTGAGGCAGCTCTGCAATCTGTACCATATATGGCATTTTTTAAGTCAATGTATTTTGCAATTTAGCAAGAGAAGAGTGAAGTGGAAGAGTACGAAGGTTTCTGACCTTATTCATGAAGATGTAATGTCAGACAGCCAGAAACTGTGGCTGTTACAAAACAAAGGTTGTTTGTAACCAGCAGTATATATGTAAATATGCAGACAGGCATTTATTTTCAAATTACAGAATGACTCCTGAATACAACAGGGGAGAAACAGCTTAAAAGATTACTGATGATGTCATTTGCAGTCTCTAAAACTTGGGTGCAAACAGAGTAGGTGTAAGGATTTGAGCCCAAAATATTAAAGATTATCCTTTAAATGTAGCTTTTGATAGTAGTGTACTCACTGTTGGATTCTTTAATGCATCAAAGGCATTGGATTGAATCTGTAAGGGCTGAAGTCTGGCAGTCTCAGAAACATAGGTTCTCTAACAAACACATCCAGATATGTTCATCTGTGGGTGTTCTGCTGAAATGTCCTTTGGTCAGATGAGGCCAGTGGGCCAGACCTTGTACTGTTATATAGCTGAGCATCTCTTCTGAGCTTGATGTTCTTTGACCAGAGTGCCACAGTGGGATTTACACAACCTGAAGTCTGATGGGTTTATCTGGAGAGTTGGCAGGCCTTGCATTTCCTCTTTGTTATGGGAATATATGTTTTCATCTGATTAATCTCAGAGCAAATTATATCTTGTTCCATACATATGAGGAGATATGATGACAAACATACACAGGTCATGCTAGCTAGCTGAAGAGTGGTAGCCAGACTCAATCTATATGTTTGCACTTTACAATGGACATCCTGCAGAGACCTTTAAACTAACATCACACAGGCTGTGATATGACATTTCACATCTCTGTCTGGATATACTTGCTCACTATCCAGGCACAGCAAAGTTGTATAAGCTTGATATGCTGAGGTAAATAGACTACGTCTCTTTGCAAAGCTACAGGGTGGAGGTGTTACACAATCTTAATGCAGGCACTTTACCACTGATATCTTAGTAGACTCCATCATTATGAGCAGCATGGACATATGCTTAGCTGGTAACATACAGAATTAATATCTAAGTGGATGCCACCCTGTCTAGCTATTTTATTTTACTTTGCAGATTGTGTGAAAAGGCCAAATGCATGGTTTGTGATTAGCCAGTTTTAAGTGGTCTTCAAATTTGTCCAGGGACCCTACCCCTATGATTAAATTTAGCATGCCTAGAATTGCAGTCTGTTTACATATGTGTTCATTAAAAAGCTCCAGCTGACTGTCTATAAAATTTCAGTATCCACATTTTTTTGGTGCTCCAGGCTCGATAAGTTTAGAAATATGAAGGACGGTAGATGAGCACAAGAAACCCCTATTTTGTTTTCAAAGGATGGCTTCTAATTGTTGTAACTTCCTAGTGAAACATGAGAGGCTGCTTCTCTGAAAGGAAGAGTGGGAGGGAGGAAATGTCCCTATTTGCAGCTTTTCTTGCTTCGTTCCTTTAAGTGTTTTCTCTTCCTTCCTCTTGCTCTTCTCACACTTATTGCCCAAATTTACACTTGTTCACTTGTCAGAGAAAGATGTTAATATCCTATTAGCCTACTAGCTATCTGTTTGCTTGATTTGCCAGACTCCTTCAACGTGCTTTAGCACATTTGGGAGAGATAACCTCTTATGTAATTTTTAAAAATATTTGTATCATGGTTTTCATAGTGAAGCTTTTTCAGTAGAAATTGTGTAAGTAATTCAATTAATATATAACGAATTTTATTATTGCTCTGAAACCCCAGGAAGCTAGTGACAATTTCTGCTCTATCTTCTGCTCTGCCTCCTTTTCTTATGCAAGAAGAACAGAGGATGAAGGATAAAATCCTTGGGGAAAACCAAGAAATCTCTTATTGGTCATTCTTCTGGAGTAAGAATGGACACTTGGAACATCCCTACCCCTTCCTTCATCCTCCATCAATTTGTACCCAGCAGATGGTCACATCAAGCCATCTTGTAAAAGCAGTATGAGCTGGCTTAAAGTATCAGGAAATCCTTAGCTAGTGACAAAGATCATCTGATAATGACAAGCATTTATCATGAAATAAGCTTGAAAGGACAAAATACAGAAAATAAGATAGAGCCTTAGTTCAGTAGTTTTTCATGAGAACTGTGAGAGCTTGTCATGGTTAAAGAACTCTGTTTTTTCCTAATAGGAGATAAGAGTCTGAAAGAAAGAAATAAACCCTGCATTTTTCTGATATTTTTTCTAACAACTCCTTGCAAGCTAAAGACAATGGGTGAGTATTCCTCAGGAAAAACAAACAAACAAAACCAACCAAACAACAATAGAAATCAATAATGTGAACCTAAATACTTAGATTTGAGTTATATGTTCACAAATCAGGCACCTCAGCTAGATTATCTGGCTCCCTCACTGGATAGTAGAGAGGGACGGGTGACATTCACTTCCAGGATCCTCAGCTACCTCAAGTAGGTGGAATTAATTGCCCTTTGAGAATGTTTCCTTTACTATAAAAGATGTCTAAAGAGCTGTTCTATATAATCACCTGCAGCCTTGTGAGAAATTCCTGTGGGCAACCTTTGCCCATATGTTCATCCCCCAGCTCAGGTATTTGAAGTGATACACAGAAGAATTACCACTGTGTGTCCAGACTGAATGTACTGAATACGTATGACATACGCTGCGTGTCAGAGGACTGATTTACTGCTCTGGCCAGTGTGGCTTCATATATATGAGTTGTTGCTTATAATATTTTTCATTCTTTTGCTGACAGGTGCATTGATATGACTAAAAATTACATGCAACAAAAATACAGTAGGCAAGCACTAGAAACTGGAAACAAAATGAGGTATTTTGCCATATATACTATATACAAGTTTTGCTGTAGAAATGTCTCTGATTTTGAACAGTACTTACCAGAATGAAGTGATCCTTCAAAACATTTTGCCTTTTTCACCTAATATTGGTGTACTATTTCTACAAGTGCCCGTTGACTTAAAGTACTGTCTAAATGCTAATTATTGGTCCTCCATGTCTTGGGAAAGCAACCTTTCCTCAAACAGCCCATCAGGGATAGTTTATTGTCTGTAAAGGCACCTTGCTTATAATCCTGGTGTACTCACAATACAAAAGTGAAATCAAGTCTAAGTCCAAGTCATTCTTCTTAATGTCTTTATTCCATGAAGGTGCTGAAGGATAAATATCATTACTCGGCCACCTGTCTTCTCTGATCTCTGCCTTCTCCAGTTAGGTTAAGTTAGACCTAAACCAGCATGCAGTGATTTTACCTCGATTTGTTTCTGTCATTTTCATAGATTCTTTTTTTTTTTTTCCTTTTTCACATCTTATGTCAGTATATGGCATTATACAGCCTCTCAACCTTTAGTCATTGGTGATTTCAGGAAGTTGGTTCCATAGGGCTTCTTCTGTGAGGCATGAGAACGGCTGTGGATCCATCTCCTGGGCAGAATGTGCCTCCTGAAGTGGGCTTCCTTCTCTGGGTTAACACCAACCAATTCAATCTCTGTGAATGACTAATTCTTCAGTTATCAATGCCAGGAAATGCTGCAAAATTAATAAGTAAAATGGCTTATTTAAAAATGTTGAAATATAATGTTCTGACTTTCTGGTTGGCAGAATAGTGATAAATCCAGATTTAATTGTCAAATCCAACCGAACTTTGCCAATAGTTGCAGATCACTTTAAATTGTGTGGGTGATCACTGCTAACCTAAAAAACATGTTCAAATTTACTCCTCCTTTCCCAAGATCACCATGCTGTGTAGGACAGAGGTACCCCAGTCACCTGACCAATTCATAACTGTCCAGCATTGACATCTGCAACTCAGTGGACTCTATCCCTAATACTTACAACTCAGTGAAAATATTTTTCTATGAGCTTTCCATCTCGTTAGTAAAAGGTGATTTTACTAAAACATTTAGTGACTGTTTCATAGTGGAATTTTAAATAAATTAGTTTATCCTGTATGAAGATGCAATTTGAAATGCTGATGGCTAGTATTTATTTTCAACTTTAGTTGTTATATCATTTGCTTTAAGAAGGCCTAGCATTAAGATGTCAGAGATATTTCTTCACTTTGCTTTTCTCTTCCTTGGACATTAAAGGGCACTTTCAAGTTAAACTTATCACGAGACTATGTGAAAATGAGAGTGTCTGATGTCTGGTGTAGGTGAGTTGACCAAAGAGATTGTGAAGCTTCAAATTTATCTTTTTGTTCTGAAAGAGCAGAGTCAGATCTGGCAATTAGAGTGAATTATGGTTCCATTCCCAAACCATCTTTTCACCAGATACACAAAAACCCCCTATGTTTATGTTTGCCACTGGTGTTTGGTGGAGACGAATGTTTCTTTAGTCTTTGTTTGCTTATGGGAAGCTTAAGGCTTATGCAAAGATTGGCACCTAAGTATAAAATAGTTTCCTGCACAGCAATAGCTCAAGGTTTTGAAGAGAGGTCAGCTTTTAGGCTTTACTTTAATTGTTGCTCTTGTAATCCCGAGATGCTGAATGTTTTTTTTAATGCAGACATGGGCTGAGTAGACAAAACTTAAAAAAACCCAGCTAAGTACGGTGCTAAGCTTCTGAATGTTTTCACAAGACACCTCAGGGAATGTGGAGCTACAGTAGCTTTTAGCCACTTCGTTTTTGTGAAAATTTGGTATTGTAAAACCTTTCTCCTGCTATTGAGGCTGAGGATCTCATTGTTGGGGATTAGTGTGACAATGGAGCAGGGTTACTATTGGGATCCTAAAAAGCAGTGTCTCTTCTAAGGGAAACTTACAGCAGAGTTCCTTGAACTGTAGAGAGGAGTGCAGGTTTTAAATGTCAGCTCTGAAGGCAACAAAAACAATTAGATGAAAGTTCTAGTTGATGTTAAATCTTAACTAAATGAATTTTTGTTTTCCAGACTGTCTTTCTTTCTGAAACAAATGTCAGAGATACAAAGTCCTTCCTTTTCTTCTTTTGTCTCATTGTCTCTATTAACAGTGTAGAACATTTTTTCTGAGCTTTAGTGAAGCTGTAACTTCACCCTGTAGCAGAAATATTAACAAAATAACCATAATAAATTTATTTAAATTAAATGTTCAACATATATTTGGCTTCTTAAAAGGGGATCTTTAGTAGCCAGCTCCACAAGCTGCTGACTCACTGCTGGTGTGTTTCAACGCCCACCTCCTCTGTTTCCTGCTAGAGCCAAATTGCTTCAGTAGTGGCTAAATTCATCTAAGAAACTGGATACCAGGTTGATAACATACATCACTGTAATTTGATGGCAGATCTCAGCACAGGGCCATTCTGCACAGTTCACTGCTCCATTTTGAGAGTGAACCAAATCAGTTTGCTTATTTTTTTCTAATAAATATTATTCCTGGTTGCCCTTATTCCGAAGTCTGACCATCATTCTTGCCTTGTGCTGGACTTCAACCAAGTAATTTACTTGTTTAGCTTTTATTATGCTTTTTCAAAAAGTACCAATATCCAAGATTTTAGCAGCAGATTTTATGTATGAGGTGTTTATCTAGTATTTGACCACAGGAAAGACTCAGGAAGACTAGCCATTATATCTGCCTTTTAACTCCTTTGCAATTTGGGAATTAGATTGTGCTCTTGTCTGACCCAAGTGAATAAAAACCTTCTCAGCTCGCTGGTCTGAGGTTTAGGTTTGGTCCTTGATCTCAGCTGCTAAAATCAAGGATCAAATAGCTAAGGAGAAGGCCTCTGTCTTTATTCTCTGGCCAAGGTTGTTGTCAGGAGATGTAAGAATTAAGCTGAGTTCATTCTTCAAGGGAGACAGTAACTTCCGTCTTCAAATGAACCTTCAGATATGACATGTGGAGCTACAGGTTATTGCTGAGCCCCTAGGGTCTAACCCTGAACTGG
The DNA here is from genome assembly GCA_033439905.1 of Ceryle rudis. NCBI lineage: Eukaryota > Metazoa > Chordata > Aves > Coraciiformes > Cerylidae > Ceryle > Ceryle rudis. The sequence continues at coordinate 17,487 of JAAGNO010024977.1, forward strand.
CTACACTGTCTCTTTTAGCTTCTGATATTTTACTCTGCTCATCGGGGTGAACTAATTGAAGAAAGGCAGTAGTGTGGTTTGAAAATGAACAGGATATAAGTAAGATATGCTGCACTGCAGTACTGGTGGCACGAGTGGTTGCACCATGTTCTTATGGCTGAGTTAATAGCAAAAATAATGAACTAAACATCATGTTATCACTTCAAAAAATGGGAAACAGGCATCTGGATTTCCCTGACTTTTAGAAAATAAGACTCCTCCTGGACAGACACCTAGAGCTTGGATAATCCAGTAGCCTTCTAATGTTTGAGGCTATGTGCTCTTAAGTTGTCATATGACTTCTTTTACCAGCCAGGCAAGTATTTTCACACCTGTATTGTCTTGCTGCTTCCAGGAAATTAACACATGTAGCTCCTGGCTATGACATAGACTCCACGAGGACTCTACATGAGCCCAGGGATCATTACAAATGTACAGATCCTCTGTAGATCTCCCTGCAACCTCAGGAACACAGTCAGCATTTCCGGATGCAATCCTATTTGCTATCATCCTATGCAAACTACTAGAAAATTAACAGATATGAACCTAGAGAAGGGTATCTATATCAGGTTTATGCTAGAAATTACATTTCTGAGGCTGACTAGAAGTAGCTCATCAGAGGCTTGTGAATAATGTATGACACTTTTTGCCACTGGTAAGGCAGTGCAGGCTGAATTAATCCACTCATATTTCTTTATATATATAAAAAGCCTAAGCTTCTTTTCAGCCTTTATTCTTGCTGTAATGTAGGAGGTATTTGAGTAAAGTCAGTGATTTTTCTTCCTGTCTACTTTAGAAAACAATACTCATAGGCTCTTTCTTTGACTTAAACACATTCATTCTTCCTAAAGCTTTTAAAAGAAGCAGAGCTTTCAAGATCAAAGATATTCATACAACACCTGTACTAACACTATTTTCAGTCGTTATTGACCATTCTTTGTGATATTGTTTTATGCAGGTGCTTTTCCAGTGAGCTCTTTAGAATGTGAGGGAATACAAAAAATAAGCATACAGAGCATCTGTGTATCTTTTTATCACACTTTAAAAACCAGAGCTTTTTGACAAACGGAAAGAAAAAAGCACATAAATATAATCACTTCACTCTTCTGCTCCTTGCGATACAGGGTATTAGAGAATCTTCAGATGGTGGCTCACATGATCCTGAAATCACTGTGTATTCTGTAGGATTCATGGATATGAGCCAGGAATGAATATTTACAAGTGGTAGGCAAAGCGTGTCACTTGATAATAATTTTTTATTACCTCTCTTTAAATAATGGAAATTGTCTTGCCGGGGAGCAGAAATTATTTCACGTATCCTGGATTACCCATCCAATTCAGCCTGGAGAGTGTCTGGTGAATACTTGCAGGGAGAAAGTGAGAGAGAATTTTTGGGCTTTAAATTGTTCTCAAGAAGTACTTTGCAAACACTTAGAAATATCAAATCAGAAATAGATCTGAGTTTTCCAGTGATCAAAAATCAAAAAAAAAAAAAAATGGAAATGGAGAGGGATAAACATACAGTAAATGTTCCACATAGACAGTAATTGAACTATCGTTACTGGAACTTGTGTTACATTTAGTCTGTCCTATTGTCCTGCTAGATTTCTGTTTTAGCATTTACCAGACGTGAACTGGACATATTTCAAGTATAGAAATAAATACACAGATTTTAAAAATTGCTATACTCTGAAGCAAAGGATAGTTGAACTTAATGACAATTACATTCTTAATCAGGAGTTGGATCAAGTCTTGAACAGAATCAAACCACTTTCTTGTGCAAATGAATCTACATTTATTTGTTTCTTAAAAAGGAAATGTGTATTTCCCTTCAGGACAGGATGTAAAGGTGGGCTTTTATGACTTTAATCTGAAGCAGCTGATTGTAGTGCAATGTTTGCGTTTGAATGGTAAATTTCTTTTTTTTTCCTTTTTTTCTTTTTTTTTCTTTTTTTTTTTTTTTTTTTTCTCGGGCAGTATGGTGTTTTAAGGGAAAAGGGAGTAAAGTTGAGTTTTAGTTCTAGAAAGAGTGCCAGGAAACAGGGGCCATATATT
>JAAGNO010024977.1:19590-63765 GCA_033439905.1 Ceryle rudis
GTTTTTTTTTTTTTTTATCCTAGGACAGTAGTTATTTTAAAGGAAAAGGGAAATGACAGGATAATTCAGCTCCAGAATGAGTGCCCAGATACCAGGCACTATATATGAGAACTGAATATTCATAACCATGTGCTTGAAGGCGAACAGACTGCAGACCAGTTAGAGTGAAAACACTCGTCAGAAAATGGGGTGTGTGAAGCAGGCTCCTTCTTGCTGATAGGATCATGAACAGGTACTTCTCAAATTGAAATAAGCAGGATATGTTTTAGCTGTTGTATAATATTTTTTTTTAACTTTAATTTCATTTTATCATTTTTTCTTTTGCCTGCTTGCAGTGTGGCCCTGTGTGAAGTCGTGACATTTCATGGTAATTCTGTCTCAACAGCTGATATCAATAGGAAAACCAGTGTAAGTGAAACCTACTGCTCTCCTTGAAGTCAGCAGTAACAGTGCTGGAGACCCTAAAGAGATGGAAGAGAGGTGTTCCTGCAGTGTCGAACCTGGGGTTCTATTCCCAGTGCCGAGCACCTAAAGCACTCCAGACATTAGAGATGCATGAATTCTTCCAAAAGAGGGCAGAAGCAGCATTTACAGAGTCCCCTTGACAAATACGTTACCATCACCCAATTGCAGTCTTCTGTCTCCCAGTATTTCAGAATACAAACCTCTGGCTCTGCAAAACAAACCGTAAGAACCAGCCAGGAAACTTCACAAATACCACAACACCTATGCGACACTGCAGATTGCAAGATGTGTCAAAATGCTGAATGCAAATAGTCTTGCTGACAGAAAATGCCAGTAGGGAAAGCACAGACTGCAAAATGGGTGGAATGCCAAAGGTTATTTTCAGCCCCTAATAGTCAGATTGTTTCATTATACTTTCAGTTTGAAGGGCTTAATAATAGTTTAATAAAAAATCTGAGGAAGTGTGTGAGCTTGTGTATAGCCCCTAGATAAAAGAGAGACAGAGGAATAAAGAAGTGGTGGCCAGGAAGGTATGATGTTATGTAGCCACATGTAACCGATGTAAAATATTTTGGACATTCCAGGCAAAAAGATCAGACCCAATGTGTCACCTTACCTCAAGGCAGTGAAATCATTAAATAAAAGGCTGAAAGGGACCACAGGAGATAATTTAGTCCAGCTCCCTGCCCTAAGGCAGATCATGTCTGCCTGCGTCATTCCTGACAGATGTTTGTCCAACCTGCTCTAAAAAAACCTACTCATGATTATGTCTGCCAGGTACCCAGGCAGACTTTTTTGCATGTTTGGCAATGCTTGGGTAGCCTGTCAAGCCAACAAAGTCTCATTGAATTGACAGTTGTAGAAAGTAAGAGAGAAAAAGAAATATATATCTGTCCTTGCAGTACAAGAGAAATTGCATTTGATTTCACATTACTGTCTCACTGGGAAATAATTCATTCTAGTCATTTGGATTCTTTTTCATGCACTGTTTAGGTAAAACATACCTAGTGTGATCTGCAGGCCATCAAAACTGGCCTGTGTCAAGTAAATACAGAAATTGAAGTACATATGTATGGAAGAATTTTGTGGGCAGCATTAGAAATTTTGAGCCCAGTTTTGAAGACGCTGCCAATACCCATATTTTTCAGATTTATCTTTATGCAGCTGAGATATTGAGAGAACGATGTACCATATTTCACCAAAATTTCTGTTACATAAACTCCCTTCCCAGATACAGCTCAGAATACTTTTCCAAAGTGTTTCACCAAAGATGTATAAGAATAGTTAGCATACAGCTTTGTGACTGTTGCCCTTTGATGGTGTTAGGTTGGTTCAATATAGTCACTGAGCTGGTAGGAGATCTTGTCTGTACATAGACTAATCTGTATGTTGGAAAATTTGAGACAATCGGGAAAATACTGATCAGTTCTGAAGTAGAATGAAAAATTTGTTTTGAAATTTCAGTTTAAACGTTTTGATTAATTTCTAGGTTTTGATCTTGATTAATTTCTATGAATAGAACTAAGGCAAATTACTAAACAAATATAATGTCATTTTAAGGTGCCTGGTACAATACTGTAAGACATTTTTCAGGGTTGCTAGCAGTAACTAGCAGTATCCTCTCCATAACCCCTCATCAGGTAATTGAAGTTAACAATTAATTTCTCTCTTAGCTTTGTCTTTTCTGGGCTGAGCCATCTTCACTCTCTGTTGTCCATGAAGTGCCTCAGCATCCCAGACATTTTGGTGATCCTGAATCCAATTTGCCAATATCTGCCTTGTACTGAGGACTCAAACTGGACACAGCTTTCTAAGTGCTTCACATATCAAAATTACACCTGGGCTAAGAAAGCTGATCTGTGCAGGACTTCAGGTTAGTTCTTGGAAGCGTCCAGGGAATCACAACAGACATGATCACAAGGATTGCAAGAGACAAGAAAAGCTCACTATTTTAAAAACATTCCTCAGGGGAAAGTTCTCAGATTTTCTGAATTTAGCCCAATTTGTTTGTAGATCTCTGAAAGCTCAAGTGGTTGGAGGCCACACTGTCTTCCTTCATGATGCCATGGGTGTATGAAGGTGCCATGCTAACCAGCAAGCTCCATGTGTAAGAGGGCTGATGCCAGCCAGAAATCCAGGCTAAGCACTTGGGCATCAATGTTATGTCTCATTCTGACAGAAACAGCACAGAAATTTGGATTAGGTGAGAATTAACAGCACACGAAATATTTAAAAAAACAACATTGGGATTGTAAGGGTGGACTACACTGGAAAATATTTTTAAATCTCCCATTTTCTCCTCCATGTCTTTTTATTTCCAAAGAAGTATTATTTTTTAAAATGTTGTGAGTCTCCCTTTCCAAAATCTTAGTTGGTCACAGCAAGATTTTCATAAATGTCTGTGATTCTGGAGTACTTTCAGAACAGTGCCCTGAAATAAGCAGGTTATACTTTCTGTCCGTTCAGGAATTACCTGGTGTCAGAGTGGGTGTGAACAAGCAATGGATGGATCAATGGACAGATGACAAAAATATTTATGATCAGGTTTGCTTATGTTATTCCTTCATTTTGTCAGCCTGCTATGGTTATGAACGCTGCTCCAGAGCATGGCCCTCTTTGAAAGAGATGTGAGAAGCATTTAAAAAGGCAAAAATAAAGTTATGGCTTGTAGTCACAAGGAGAGACGTCGGAAAACAGAAGATCACAGAAAACAGGAGAATGAGGAAAAGAATAATATGAAGGATGGAAATAGAAACATTAAATCCTAAGAAAACCTCCACTGTCTAGGCTCATGTTAAAATTGCATCCTATGAATAGCTCCTGAACATTCAGAAAGCTACTCTTCTGGAAACAAGCAGCTGCTACATTTTGTTATGAAGTCCAAATTTTCATGCCATATCCTTGCATTGTTCCTACTGTATATTTAATCTTATATGTATGTGTGACAGGTTTGAAAGAAAATAGGTCAACAGTACTTAAGATAGGTAATACTTTAATCAATTTTAACATAATTTCTAGTGGATAGTGACTGTGGATAACGTACTGCCTTCACTAATTCTATTTAAAGTAGCAGGAACATAAAAAAATCATATTCTATAAATTGCTTAGGGGACACAAATTATCTGTTTTATATTCCCATAGAAGCTATAATATCTAACAGGATACTGTTAAGGACTTGCAATAATTTTAGTATCTACTATGATTTTTATTGATATACAATGTACATGTAAAGTCAGTCTTCTTCAGTTCTATCTGGAAGAATCATTAATGTGTAATGGATCTGATGACACAGAAGACCTTAATCATAAGTTGTAACTGGACTTTTACTCATTTTATGATTAATAGATTTTTACTTAAAAGAGGTATCCACTCATCTACAGCCTTCAAAAGATGTTCATATATGGTTGAGGACAGAGCATGCAAAGCGCAGTTGTTGGAAACTGTATATTAAAAAATTTAAAATTAGTATCATTACAGTGTTTCAAAATAGAAAAGGCACATTACTTTTTAATGCAGATCATCCCATGCAAGACAGAGCAGTAAAAATGACCTGGATTTTTTGGTAGAAATATCAATATTCCCAGTAAGAATATTAGACCCAAATCTCTAGTACATACCTCTCAGAGTAGCTCCACTGATGGCGGTAGCACTATGTCATTTTATACATGCTTGCTTGAAGGAAATGATGGTGTGACTGTGTCTTTGACTTAGGACCTTTCTTGGAGGAGTCAGACTATAAGGTGAAAGAAAAAGTCCTATTGTCAAGGTGACAGAAGAATATGAGTATTACGAGGACACGAATAGCTGACTATCAATGGAAAATGCTGGGTGCACAGATGCTGAAGAAGAGTATGAGTGTAAATTCTGGACACAGAAGCAGGGAAAGCTCGTTGTACTACAGAGGAATTTTTACCTCTCTGTATGGTGTAACATAACACACAATCTTGTAATACAGTATCACAATCTTGTAAAGTTTAGATGACTCTATAGAGGCTGTAAAATGTATAAACAATAAATATAAATAAGTATAAATGATAAATAATCAGCAACCTGATACAAGCAGTGATCTCAAGCTATGATGGAGAAAAAAATGACCTTTGGGTAAGGGAGTTATACAAAGCTTCTGTGAGATGTGCCAGGCAAAAGGTCTCCTTTTCCCAGCACCTTCTAGGTACTGTCTGCTTGAAGTGTCATGCTCAGGGATCTCCTTGTCCTATAGAAGGCAAACCAGCACATGCAACACAGAGGACATAAATGCTTTTTAAAGGCATATAAGTTTATTTTAAGAGTTTCTTCAGTGAAGTCCTTGATATCTATCACCTGTCCACCACCCATGTCACTGAAATTGGAGCAGAGCTGTTTCCCTCTGGGATCAGTCAGGATGCCTGGGGAAACCAGGTAATCCCAGAGCTGCATGTTCACTCCTGAAGCAGTAGAATCCCACTGGACTAGAGTGCAGCTGCAGAGACTCAGACACAGAGGTGTAAGAGGCTTGTGAGGAGCAGTGCACGAAGGAACAGGATTTTGGAGATTATGACAAAGCAGTGGGACCCCAGTGGAAAGTGCCCGCCTTTTTTTTGTATTTCTTTCATTACTAACTGCAGATTTGGCCTAGATCAATCCCTCTGACTTGGCAAACACTTTCCAAAATAACTGAAAGAGATGGTCTTGCCCAGAGGTGGTAATGGTCTTTAACACTGCCCAAAGCTGCTCTGCAGGTAGTCAGATGTGGGGCGGAACTCTACACAGGGCACAGCACTGGCACATCTTCACAGCTCCTGTTTGACCCTTCTCAGATCATTTAGGATAACATCTTTACTGCAAAATTCTACACTTGTGGCAACAAAGAGAGGCTTTGCCATTCGTTCAGCAGAGTAAGGAGGGAAGGCAAGGCAGAGTTTTACCTCCAACACAGACAGTGCCCTAAGTAGCCCTTGAAGATTCAGGTAACGTGATTTAATGGGATCTTTTTTAAAAAAACCAACTGATTGCTTTAATGAAATAACCATTTCTCTGTTCCAAAGAAGTTATGCTCTACAGCAATGTAGCACATAAATTGTCTGTAAATTTTAAAAACTCTTCACCCAGCTTTCTTTTGGCCTACTTTTTACAACATTTAACGGTCATATTTGTGTTCCCCCTTGTGCATGAGAATGATACCTGACATTTGAAATTAAAACATGGACCTTTATGGAGGCAAAGGCTTTACATGGATGAAAATAAATCATGATGTCTTAAAACAAAAGAGAATTATTCTGTAAAGATCAACCAATACTTTAGAATTCGTGATCAGGGTCTGTTTCACAGAGCTGTTTAAATACCAGTAAATAGTGCAAAGAAGTGTAGAAGAGCCTTGCTGTATTTTTTTTTGTCTCATGTTCCTGTTGATAGATAGCTCTGCACAGCAACTTTCCCTTAGCAAGATCTTTTTCTGCACTTGACTAACTTTAACTGACTCAGTTCAATGGCTCATGTGCTTATAGTCACTCAGGTGCTTAACCACTTCACTTAATCAGTGCCTCAGGCCACAAGGATGAAGAGAAATCTACTGCCCCAGAGGGACTGGTCCCTGTGACAAAGGCAGAAATTTTCACATAGAATGCTGGGAATAGAACCCAACGTCTAAGGATCACTATAACCTGGATATCTTCAGAAACTTTCTCTTTTGACCTAGAAATGGCTATGAAAGGGTCATAGATGCATCTTTGACATGCTGGCACTGAGGCTGTATGGCTAGTCCATCCATGTGCAGCACATGCTCAGGAGTTCTCTGGTGGGAATACAGCAGCCTCATGCAATATCCAGGAGAACATGTCTCTCCCAGCGTCCTTCCCTTCAGTTGGACTTTAAGATTTTAAACTTTAATCAGTTTTATAAGATGTGGAGTTCTTATCATTTGGTAACTTCTCACCTCTTTCTTCCTTTGTCAGGAGGGCACTGGCCTTCCACTTTACCTATCTTCTAACTGTCCCTGCAAGAGCATTAGTGGATTTAGATGCACACCATCAATGGTTTATCTGGGGTGTATCCAGAGACAGCTGTGGGTAGAGGCTGTATACAGCTGGGAGTAAATGAGGTCTCCGCCCAGTAGCGATGCTTTATTTTGGAGCAGCACCTGTATCTTCTGTTCTAGAGAGTTATCAGTAACCTGAAAACTGGAGATTGTTTTCCTGTGAGGCAGGATTTGTCACTAAATTCAAACAGAACCACACACATTACCGATTCCCTGTGTATTATTCATTGGTGTAAGGCCATGTTAGGTGTATTGTAAACTAATCCATGCAACCATTTCATCTTTACGGTATTTTCAGTTTAAGACTAATGATGAGTGTGCACGATGGTCTGCAAGAAACTGTAAAGCCCTACGAAACATATAGGCATTACTAATATACAGGTAAGATGTATGGGCAGATAAAAGCTACTTTGCTATCAAGATGTTCCTTTCAAAATGATTTTGCTAGATTTAGGTTAGTCCCTTCTAGAAAAGTTTTTCCTCCTGCCAGTGTGTCTGCTGTTAAAAATAGCATTTCAAGAAGTAATGAATGTTTATAGTATTGACTGGCAGTGACAGCTCTAAGAGCTCAAGTAATATAATTAATAAGAAGGTGATGAATTAACTCCCTTTTAATTCAGTGGAGTTATCTCAGAGATAAATTTGACTCCAGTGCCTTTTGTTCATTTGATCCATTAGATTTTTTTTTTTTAATTGTCAGAGAACCATGTCTTACAAGTGTTTTTCAAAAATCAAATAAGGGAAAAATTTAGTATAAGTTTTTTTATACATAACTGGTTCTTTCTTGGACATGAAGTAGCACCATTTATAATTCATTCAAAGTATCAGCTGGCAATTTATGAACTTGTGTTTATGTAATTTACAAACATATGAAGTTAATTTTTTTGGTGTAAATGATAATTTCAGCATAGTGCAGTGATACTGTATGTGTTCCTCTATCCACCATACCATCCTCACCCCCATGCTGGTCTGAAGGCTTTGAGGCTGCTGTTTTAGTTTAAGGTAAGCTAAGAATCTTTTTCCATTGATCTTTTTATTCCACATCCACAAAAGAAAATGCTAGGACGTTGCTACTGATTTTTTCCCCCCAATATGTGGTCATTATAAGCAAAAAAGAAGCTCACACTTCTACCTTTTAATTGGGCATTTAGCAGGACAATGTTTGAAAGCAATTAATGGGAAAAACATTTTTGTCCTGTTTTATCAATTGGTCTCCAAGAAAAATGCCGTCCAAAGTAACTATTATGTGCAAGCCAGGAAACTGTTGTCCTTTTCAGTTTTTCCCATGTCACAATTTATTCATTTAATTCAGTTCTCCAAAATTACTGCAGTGCCAATTATCTCTCTCTGTGTAGAAAATGAGTTTGGCCTACTTCAGCTTTTCCTTCATTTTATGCCTGTTTTCTGCTATTCTTCAATGAGTGAGTAATGTGCGATGTGAAAAAAGGGAGGATCTTCAAAAATATGTGAAGTGTCTAGAGTGGCTTTTTGGTACCTGTGAAGAGGCCCCTTGAAGAAGCTTAAAGGACAATAGAATATTGCGGCTAGCAGTGGTTTATTTTGTCCACATGACTCATTTCACACGCACCCAGGCAACTGATGAATGGAGGATTAACACAAGTTTTCACCTTATTGAAATGAGTGATTCAAAGCAAACAAATAGGACTAACTAGTTTGGAATATGAAATTAAAGTTTCTCCGAGTCCTTTTGTTATGCATCACTTTCAAACTTAATTAGAAATATGATGGCTGTGGAATTACTTTTAACAAACTTTGTTAGATAACAGTAGTTTAATGTTTATTATTATCACCCAGTCTACTTCTCTCAAATCTAAAGACTCCCAGGGACTGCCCAAACACATTCACAAAAAGTTGTTTTAAAACAAAATGAAGAAATTCCACATATATACATTCACTCTTCGTTGTCCATGCTAATATATACTTAAAGAAAGAGCATTCAATGCATTTTTTATTGTTAGTTGCATTATATATTTCTCTAAATATTTATATATGGATAGGTAGCACTAAAAGAAAAGTGCTTTAGTTGGTATCTTTATGATAACTTATGCAGCTCATTCAACTCCTTAAGCTTTGTATTTATATTCTAAACAGGTTGGGGTTACCCATGAACACCATTCAGACCTAAGGTGACTTTACATGGTGCTAAATTACAACATCCTGTGGTCATACAAGACTTAAGCTCCCAGTTTACAGTTTTAACGACTTCCCTTGAGGGAAGGTAGTTTAGCATCTTTGGATGGTATAGTCAATGTTCAGGGCACACAAGTGCTTTCAAACCAGGTTGTTCCTTTTAAGGGTGCAACAAGTTGATATTAGCAGCCTCTCTGTGAAGCAGAGAGCCAAAGACATGTAGTTGGCTGTACAGTTAATGGGTTATATGCCCTTTTTCCCTGGTTTTCAGGGATAATGCTCTCCAGTGCCTCTCTAACATATTGGAAGCTCTCTGCAGCTGAGTAGTTCAATTGGCTTCTTCTCTGAAACAGCTCCATTAAGCCCTGCATTGCAGAGTTACACAAAAGCTTCAGGATACTTTTGAATCACAACTTCTTTATCAAACTTTAAGATTTGAGCATGACATTCCATAAGGAACTTTTGCAGAAGTGTACTGAATTAAATGCAAGAATTTTTGTTTAGTGAGTGAGACTACAGGGGAGAAAGAGATAGTTACATTCACCACCTAATCTGTGGCTAATCCTTTCTGAAGATTTGTACGTGTGGGGAGAAGGGGACCAGAAGCTGAATTTTGTTTCTATTTCCTAGATGATCACAGACACTATGGGATAGCTCTAGTAAGGTTAATGTTTTGTCTTGGTATTGTTATTCCTGGCTGCAGAGGGATGTTGGGGATGCAGCACAAAGGGATACTGTGATAATGGGATGGCCAAGTTGGGATATGGGATGACCTGTTACCATTTCCACTGAAAATAGCAAACACTGGCCCTATTCTGACATGCACCCAAAATTTTATTGCCAATTTGTGAGAAAGGTTTTGATTTAGGTTGGCATCTGCTCACTGCTCAGTAAGATAGGCAGAAGCTTTGGCAAATTCAGCTGCCAAAGTTTTATGAGTGTCCACTGAACACACCCACACTTGAATTTTTCCTTGCCAAGAGTCTTTCACCTTCATTGATTGGAGCATTTTCACAAACATACAAGACTTTCCTTAAATTAATCTCATTTAACAATTTTAAAAGCCTCAGTTGAGGCATGGAAAGGTGATATCTTCTCAGCAAAATGTCTACAGATATTTTCGTTGCAAAGTGGAAAGAATATAAGTTTTTCTCTCAGTCTTAAAAAGAAGTGACATTGTTGTGGTTGTTGTTGTTCAAACTTTAGAAAGGATTTCAATCCGAGGTGGGTTTTTGATATGGAAAACCTTTTCACATCTCTCATTGTAGTAAGTGACTGAGTTTGAATTATGTACAGAAGCATGGAAATCTTCTGGTAAATATAATTTAAGTTTACCACGAAAGTCAAATTCGACCTTTCTGGGAAATGTCAACATTTTAAGTTATACCTCCATTAAAAGATTTAAAAATTTGCTTTGGTTGTTGAGCTCCACATACAAATTTGAAATATTTCATGGAAAATAATTCCCAAAGATTGCTTCATTTAAAGGAATGGAATAATTTTTGACCATGTCAAAGAAATTAGTAAATTTTAATTTATAAGTGTATACATTCTCAGCAATATGTCAATATAATGCCAAAGCAAAATAAGAACCAAAATATTTTTTCTCTTATCAAGATAAAAATGTTGGATTTGTCATTGTGAAACATTTCATTTTAGAATTATTTCCCAAACTGTGTGTCTGACCCAGTAAGAAATATAATTGCTCCAGAGGAAAGTTTATATTTTGATGAGGGAAGAGCTGAGATTCAAGCAAGTGCTGGTGATTCTAAAGCTTGGAAGCAATCTGGAAGCAAACGAAGAAGGAGCTGGATGCTATCAGTCTGCCTCTGGTTCCCAGTGCTGTGGTCCTCCTGGAAGCTTGGGCTCAGTGCTGTCAGGGCAACACTCTGTCTTGCTGAAGTGCAGGGCTTTCAGGCCTTGCTCCCTCTTCTCTTCATCTGTTTCAATGGGGAAGAGCTGGATCATGGGAACTACTGTTACTCATCATGCTGAGGGGAAAACTGCATGCCATGAAAGCCTCCAAAACAACCTGTCCTCAATAAAAAATAAGCTATTCCTACACAAAGAAGAGCAACTCTGCCAAGTGATGCGACTAGTTTGTATAGCTAAGATGTGCCAGGAACACCCCAACTTTGTCATCACCTAACCCACAAATGCCTTTTCCATACTAATCAGTATCAATGCAGATTTCAAACTTCTTGATATTATGACAGGGACTATGACCTGAGAGACTATCACCTGTTTCCTCCAGAAGAGCCATCAATGGGACTTTCATACAGTTCTTGTTGGGGTCCATTCACAAGCCAGTAATGTCGAGTTTCCAGCTTGTCTTCCTTCACTTTGCAGATATGCTTTTCTTTTTATTTTTCCTATGTCCTTTAGTTTCTAATTTTTCAGTGCTCACAAGAGCAAGTCTCAGCGTCAGAGTGATGGTGTTAAAATTAAGGATCATCATTGAAAGGGAGAAACAGACTGGAAGCACACATTAAAATCAGTAGCAGTTGATGCCCAAAATTTTAAGTGAACTTAAAAAAATAAAATAACAATTCCCCTCTTACCACCTTAAGGGGTTTATATTATTAATCCCAGTAACCAGAGCAAAATGAGCTCTGCACTCTACTGGTTAGCAGAGGAAAAGAAGATAAAAAGAAAAGAAAATTAAAAACTATATTATTTTCCACTTAACACAGTAATGTGGCAGCTTTGTTAGCAAACTCATCTTTATTCATCCCTCTCCTTCATTCCATTAACTCACAAATCCCAGGGAAGCCACCACCCCATCACACTCGACCTCCTTTGAAACCTTCCCCAAATACATGCATGAAAAGCACTGTCCAGTCCAAAGTACCACACCATGCCCAGTTTGTTTCCTCCTGCCTTGCCACTGGATGTTGTACTGAGTCCTGCTGCCAGTCCAGAACCACTGCTGAGGGCTGTGAACCAGCTGCTGCATTGCAGACCGGGAATGACAGCTCATCAGGAGGGAGTTAACGTGATTCCTTTCTCTATAATTTGTAAAGTGCTTTGGGGTTCCTCTTGGTGAGGTCTGCTATCTAAATGTGTTATTGCTACATCTTAAAGGTTACACAGTGGAGCACTGCTGCGTCCTACGGCTTCTGATTTTTCTGATGCTTTTTGGGGAAGGAGATTGTGAATGCCTGGCTATGTCTAAATACTGAAAATGGGGGGAAACGGGTCATTTGGCTGATGTGAGGGATGCCACATCCCCAACTGATGGGAGAGTAGGGAAGGTCCACACAGGCTATAAGGTTGCTTAAGACAGAGAAAATTAAGGACAGTTTCGTTTGCCCAGGGGGAGAAAGGAAACAGCTCTGGTTCATCTAAGGCTGAAGCCACAATTCACCTAAATCCTGAATCCTCATGGATGTCATCTCTGGCTCTGCTGAGCAGCCCCAACGCATAATCATCTCCCCCTGCTGCAGTCCCTGTCCCCCTCCCCAGTCCACATTGGAAAGGGTTTGAGAATTTGTCTTTTTCAAGCCCTCACCAGGGCCATGAGTGTCAGCTGCTCTGTCTGATGACTGGTGTGCTGATTATGCACCTATCCAGACACATGGAAACTCCACAGGGAAAAGCTCCCCAATACACACACATTTGTAATCTCTTGTGAATAGAGTCCTAAGTGCCCATTAACTATTGCTCAATTACACGGGAACTCTGCAGAAGTAAATATGGCATGCACATGAATATCAATTAAAGCCATTATGATCAGTGTGGTCGTGAGTCAGGAGGGAAATGTGCATAATCTTGACAGAATAACGAAGACACGCTTCAATTTACTCATGTGGATTGGAATAGTATGTTAAGCTAATAAAAGCTTTTGCGTTTTTAAAAATAGTTTAAGAAGCCCAGATTAGTTTTGAATCATATCTGCCTGTGATTTCAGTTGTTAAAGTTAGCTTTGAAATTCTTCTTTAAAAGATAGAGGGAAAAACCTCTACTGTCGAGCCTGTAATTTCTCAATTTCCCTTTGCTTCTTCAATTGTTTATTGTTCATACCATCCCTGTCCTACCTAATGCCACACAAGTACAACAAGCAATCAGCTACTTGTGCAAAAAGGTTGAGAGCTAAAAGACCAGGCACAAATGCAGAGCACTGGACTGGCAAGCCATTTCAGCTGAAAGCAAGGGAGCTCTTACACTCTGGCAGCTGAGCATCTGTGCTGGGGGATCTTATCCTGAATCGCTGTACTCACCTACTCTCTGACCAGGGGTAAATCCCAGGTTGACACCATTATCTCCAGCAAAGTGCAAGGTGTAAGAGTGCTGCTGCATGGTAATGAAGGCTTTATAATAAAGATTGTCCTTACTGACATGGATTTTTGCCTTGGGAGGAAAAGGACAAGTACAAGTTCACCAAGAGCAGGGTGATTTCAACAGCACTTACCAACTACCCTGATGGCACTTTACTTATTAAGAGTTTTGGTCTCATTTCCACCCTGGTGGAAAATTCTATGCAGTGTTGCAAAGTTTCCATATAATTTTCTTTTGTTGAGCCAAGCTCCTAGAATCCTTTCCCAGGTGCTATTGAATTTTGGAAACCTGCTGTCTCATAGAGAATGGTATAGACTCCTCAAGGCAAAATGCTGCGTCCTGTCTGTCATCTCTCTTAGACTGTTGTCCAAGGAGACTAACCACAACTTTGGCAACACACATGTCCTTATTGCTTGAAGTGCATTCAGTCTGGCTTAAATTCATGGTAAAATTTTAATTATTTTGAAATCAGCTATGTTGCCTTGTAGGCTAAAAAGACACATAAGCTGCATCTGTGTGGGTAAGCTGAACATGGCAAGCAAAGGCCAGGCACTGACCATCCACACTGTTATTTGGTGTCTGGGCGTGACTGGGAATTAGCATGTGTTAGGAACCCTTCCTGGTGGACCTCCGGGACCCGGAGGTTTTTGCTGTGGGGATGAGAGTCACTCTGTGGACTCCAGTTTGGTTTATTTACTAAGATGTAGCCACAGCCCATGTCTATACTCACACACTGAAGAGGATCAGGGCAAGGATTCAAGAACTTTCCTGCTGAGGTCCATATAATTTAACTACTAGTAACTTGCCCTGACACATTTTTGCCCCATGCCATCACACTTCCACATGATGCCCAGACACAATGCAGGCAACAGCACTAGCCAGGGACCATTCCCAGTAGGCAGGCTGGAAAAAGGAGGATGTTGCTGCACAGTTACAAGATGTGCCTTGCCACTTGCCATCAGGGCAAAGAACGAGCCCTGGCCCGTTTTATGTACTAGGATAGATGTAGCCATAGAGACTGGAATGTTTGTACTGCCTTTAATTAAATGGAAATTATGTTTCATAGCAGTTCTCACAACAGTCTAAATCTGTGGGATCGGGGTGATATCTGACCACTGGAGTCAGAGACTGGTATGTAAACTGAAAATATATGTTGATGCATCTGTGACAGGAAGGCAGGTAATTGCACTGGATGCAGCACACGTGGACTGACATGCAACTTTGTATTAAATAAAGCAAAGAGTCTAATTTCTGAGCTTGTAATAGTTTTAGAAAATAAATTGGGACAGTCCTGGGGGATTTCTTTAAGATAATTGTACTGGAAAAATACTTACATATTTTAATATAATTATTTTAAATTTGATCTAGTTGAGGTAACAGCTGAAAGATTTTATAGAGTTGTGGGTACATTTAGATTATCTACCAATTTGCAGCAATGCATACCGTTACATCTGCAGATAAAAAGAAAGTTATACGGTTCAGCAAATACAGCCAAAAAAAGGAAACACGAGTAAGTAAATATTATGCAATCTGAACAAATGTCAGCTGGCCAGAAGAATGAAAGTATGGCTCTACACTATGGCATACTGAGGAACAATTATTTCAGCCCCAACCTCAGTCTGTGTTTTCAGAAATATATTTTTATATACATTGACTAGTGTAGGACTTACCCATTGATATTTGTTGCTTGCAGTATGCTTTCTGTCCTTTGTTGGGGTTGTAGGCCATAGACAGCACAATGCCAAGCACTGTCTTCAGTACAGGCTTTTCAGGATAAATATTAACCAAATGCAGTACTCAAATTCCTTTACTGGATTGGGGCCTCATTGTCTGCAAAACATAACCTCTCAGTAGCAATTTTTAACAAACTTGTTTATTTACTACAGATCTATGTTCTTTAGATGCCCAGGGGAGCCATTGGGATCTATCACTAGTTACCACCTTAGGAAGAGATGAACCTGAGATACTGAGAACATCTGACAAGTCAGTGCAGCACCTTGGTCTCACTGATTTTTACCTGACTCTGGGATTAAAACATTAAAACTTTTACCCTCATTTTCCTGCTCAATAAAACATTTATAATGTTCCCTTTCCATGAATGGGTTAAATTTAATTAGTTAATATTGAAAAGCACTCTGGAGATGAAAAGTGCTTTGCTATGTGAGTGCTGACCATTAGCCGTTATTAGGTCTTCTTTTGTTTTTCATATGCTAGCCCAACTAAAAGGCAACTCAAAAACTTTTTCATTAAAGGCAGTGGTTTGCCAATTTAAACCATCCGATTTAAAGTACATTTAACAAGTCGAATTGGTATATTTCTAATGGCCTGTAGCAGGTTTGTGGCAAAAGGGGCAGAAAGTTAATTTTTGTCTCTGCTTCTTTAAATTAGTAGGATGTAATTTGTGGTGAGGTACAAAGTTTCCTAAGGAAATCATTGTGTTGGCAAGGCTGGTTAAATAAAGTGTCCTACAGGAGCCAGGTAATAAATAAAACCCCTGCCTTCACAAAGCTTTGTCATTGTCTGGAAAGCAGAAAGAGGGAGAGACTAAAATAATTAAAGGTACTTATTCTAGTGTAGTAGCTCAGTAAATGAAGTATGCTTGGATTTTCCCTTCACAGGAGCTAAATCTGTGACCTTCTGTACCAGAGGAAAGAGTCCTTTGTGTTCTGAGCTCTAATAACCTTACCATGATTTCATTTCTACCAGGGTCCATGAAACACTTGTTATATTTATTTTTATTACTTCCATTCTTTCTCTTTTGCAAAGAGGAGTTAGTTCAGTCTTTAAGGAAAGAGCGGATTGCTTTTGTTTTTTTACCTTTATGGGCTGTATGCCTTTATGCCTTTGGTTTATCTCCTGTGTTTGAGAATGTTTCTTTTACCTTGTGGAATACTGTTAGAAGTCTCTGTACAAAAGCAAAAGCTGTGGTTGCTATAGCAATAACCAATCTGATGAAGCTGTGACCTAAATCATGACTGAGAAAAATAGTACCTTTTCTCTATCACTGCAGTTACTGTTTCCTTGGATTATGCTACCGTTATGCAGGATTTATTACCTAAAATGAACTCTTTGGCTCCACGATACAAGTAAAAGCGAAGTGATACTTCTCTAACTGTAGAGCTGGGCAGGGATATGAACAACTTAAATCTGCTGAAATTTATAGGTGAAAAGGAGTTCTGCTCTTGCTAGCACACATGGATCTAGACCTTGGTGCAGCACAATCTATTTCTTGAAAATCCAGGGAGCTTTGACTGCTGGAAGATACTTAACATAATGTGCAGCTCAGATTTATTGAGTATTGCAGAACCAGCAACTTGCCCAACTACCCGAAGTCTTTGCTTCTGCCATGACATACAGTCATCGAGTAGGAAAGGAGAAAAACATTCTCTAGGAGCCATTGTTTCCTTGTTTGCTGTAAATCTGGTCAGAAAATTGGTGCAGGCATCCAAAGGACATTAGTTAAAATACAAAATGGGTGGTTCTTACTTCTCTGGGTTCATCAATGAACCCCTCACCAGTAGAAGCTATATATGAGCTCATTTCTGTACATGCTTTACTTTAACATCTGACAAGGGAGTGTAGCATGGAAATCATTATGAAGGGTAGGATGCATCAGGATTTATCCTATTGCATTTCTGAAAATTAGGGGTTTAATCTATGCTTATCATCCAGGCTCCCTCTATGGTCAATGGAGAGGAGAGAGACATTTTTTCTCTCCTAATATAGGCATCTGGGATAGATGGGGTGAAAATTTAGAAGAACATCTCTTTCTCTCTGTGGACTACAGAGGGAGCTTTGACAGCTTGCTTAGAGCAAACACCTGACTTTTAGATGGCTGCAGTTATCTGAGATGAGCTCCATTTGTACTAAAGGTGTTATGCAGCAAATCTGGTATGGATAGTCACTGCTGTTAGAGCAACATGGTAGGAGTGAAGTTCGTCAGATCTTCAATGTTAACAGCAGTAGTTTGCCTTAAGCTCTAGCAGATTAAGAAATGAGTGAGCTGCAGGACGGTGGGAGTAGAGACAATATTGAAATTACTTGTCTTGGAGGGGATTGGGAGTGGGAAGTTGGCAGAGTAAACTAAATCAACTTTACTGGAAAAGCAAATGCAGGTTGGCAATTGTGACTGCATTTAGCCTGACAAGTAGCTAGCTAAGAGGTACTTGTGTTGTTATTACTCTCCCTGATAGTCCCTCACCCATCCTTCTGCAATAAAGCCAAGTGGATAAATCTTAAGGATCAAGAGACAATTAAATATGTTTGATGATGCTCATTGGGAAATCAAAGTTGCTGTCTCTGCTGTCAGAGATTTGGACTGGAGATGCACAAGCAGTGAAGAAGCCTGTCTGCTGAACTATTTGGAGAGATCTAAAATTACCCATTTCTTATGGCCACCTGGTCTCTTCAACATCTGCTGCGTGCTTGGCTCAGAGACTGTCTGCTCTCTGAAATCACACCACACATGACATAATGTGTCAGAAGTAGTGTGACACAGCAATGACATTTAAAGGGACATGAGCCGGTCTGTCAGACCTTCTAGAATGTGTGCTCTAGAGCTTTCCCAGTTTCAGCTGATTGCAAAATACAAATTAGATAATTTGTGATCATTTTCAACCATCTTGGAATAGATGACCATGGAGATTTCTTCTTTTTATGAGTGACCAGGTAGAAGCAGGAGTGTCTTCTAGTGCACGGATTTAGGAATCCCTTTAATTTTGCAAAAGCTCTTTCACCTCCTCAGCGCTTATGTCTGATTGATGGTGGTGCATTTATGAACTGGAAATTATGTGGCTATTGGCCAGTGTGTAATATGATAAAATATTACAGAGAGGAGACTTAATATTTCACAGCTAAAGAAGCTGAGAACTGACTCGTGCTGGAAATAGCACCCACGTACAGCCCTAACTGAGAACAATAATCCAAGTGGCAAAATAAAAATGATCAGGAGTTGACCACCATTCGGGTTGTATTGCAGGAGAAATAATAATGCCAAAATATTCGGCTACTTCAGTAGCTGGTTGTGACATTGGGGTCTTCTGGTACTTTCTGACTGTTTTTTCAAGAGTAATTTTCAGGCAAGTTCTCCCCATAATCCTGGGTTTAGCTTTTACTATTTTACTTTATGTGTCCCCTCACTCCCCCCTTTCTACCATGCTACAGGCCATGCGCTTTTGTGCTTTTAACAACCTCTTATTTAACCTCTATCAAAGGACAAAAAACCTGCACATCTATAGCACAGGAAAAAGACTGGAAACGTCAGGGACATCAGCAGTATCTTAGGTCCTGAAAAACAAGAGGACTGTCCATTTGGTCTGTGGGAGCATGCTTTGGTTAGAGCTAGATCTGACAAATTCGTGTGCCCCTATGGTGAGGGGTTTTCTGGTTGTAAAACCCTGTCAGTAGACTTTTTAAGAACAGATTCAACCTCCATCTGGGACCCCTCTTCAGCTTAAACCAGTGAATGTGTAGTTGCTTCAAATCAGTGACCAGTCTTCCCGTTGCTTCCTCCTTGCATTGCTTCTTTCTACTCCCTTGTGCAGACATTCTTTTAAATGCATTTTGTAGTATTTTAAAGTAAATTTTTTTACCCCCAAATCCACTCTGGTGACACTTGGAGGGAACCTGAGACTACGAATACTCATTTTTTTCTAATCCATGCACTTTGTTTCCATTGTATTTATATTATCCCTCAATAGACCAGAGCAAATAGGTACAAAGATTCACCTGTCTTGTGTTCACAGTCCACTTTGGGGATCCTTAACAGTCAAATGTTCATATGAGTCAATATTGAGCAAGATGCCTTCTTCCAAGAACTGAGACTCTCCATTTTTATCCCCTGTCTGTTAGAAACAGAATTTCCTTCATTGCTCAACCTCTTTCTTTATATTGTGGCTGCAATACGCCATTTCAGAAGTGTCATCACCTTTATCTTTTTACATTCTGATGTAGTCTGTAATCAACACTAGCTTCAGCGACTCTCATTACTAGCTCTTGAAGTGATTCTTCAGACTCAGCAAGAACAACATCATCATCAGATTACAGCATCTGCTTCCTCCAATTTCAGTCTTGCCACCGTAGCCAACAACAACGACGCACATTTGCATTTCAGTGCACAGACAGAGCTGATGCTGTGCCACCCTGCAGCCTTTCTGGACTTTCTTCCTGCCCATCAACCACTGTGCAGTGTTCTTTATTGAATCTTTCTTTTCACTTGTGTCTGGTGACGTACAGTGCAATAAATTATATAAATGTATAAGAAAGCCCCTACAGATATTAAGAGATATTAAATGTAGCATTCAACTGCTTCTTTCTGTTCTACAGCACAAGTCCTTTTGCACTATTTTTTTCTGTCGTGTTGTTTTTTTCCCCCAGCATTATTCTCAAAGCTGATTTATATCATTGTCATGAGTAAACTAGCCTGTGTTTTGTTCTTTTTATGCTCAATGTTGCTTTTATATTTTTCAGACCCTTTCTCCAAACACTAAGCCCATTTTTTCTTTGAGTGTTTGAATAGCAAGTGGAATTATTTGGCAATGTGCACATCCTCTCAGACTCTCTTCTGAGCACAGAATGAGTTTAGTGTCTCTCACTAAGTCCCATAGCCACTGCCCTGTTTTTCCACAGAAGTTTGCAGACCTTACGGGAAATCTTGATACCAATCTAGTGTTAAAGTGTTCTCTTCAGGTACACAAAGCAGGCAGGCATGAGACTATTTGAAGTATGCAATGATGACTATTTGAGTTAAGGACCCCTCTGTCTTTCTGAAAGAATAATTCAGAAAAAAAGATAAGAGGTTCTGATATTGAAATCATATTCTGATACATGACAAGACTCAAATCTGGCCTTTTTGTTTGTTTGTTTGATAATAACATATCTTCTGGTTTCATTTCCTTTATCTCTGCAGTACTGACCAGAAAAGAACTTTTATAAAGCAGTGAAAAGGATTTACAAGCCTTGAATGCAGGTTCCAGTGCAGAGCATGAGATGTCCTGCTGCCACTCTCAGCAGGTGCATTCCAGCTTTGCTGAATCTTGCAGTGGCAGCTATTCCTCCCACAGGTAAAGGGGCTTGTCTGAGATTCACATCAGCATCCCTTGTCACACCATCTTGTGGAAACTTGTGGGTTTTAATACTGTTAGCTGGAAGAGCCGACTAGTCTTATGCAAATGAGCTTAAATTACATTTTGTGTGTATAAGGGGAGCCTAGGAAAATAACAGGTTGGCACAATTTCACTGATACAGAAAAAAAATAAAAAGGCAACAAACCTTTTTGAAGGCCAAATTTGAGAACCTTGGTGCTTATTCAAATTTAGATACATTCTCTGTGTGACTTCTGTGAGGGAGATGAAGAGCTCCAAAGCAGCTTCAGTAAATTGAAAAAACTCAGGACAACATGGAACTGGTTGCATTGGTTGCTAATTTTTAAGTTTATGAACAAATGGTACAGAATTATTATTATTTTTTACAAACAGACCTTTAGACCTGCTCCAAGTCTACCAAAGGTATTACTAAAAGCAGTTTCAGATCTAGATAATGACTCGTTGAAGACCTCTTCTTGCAGAAATTAAATGATTAGGTCCTTTGACTCAGGTGGGGAGCCCACTAGGAGCACCCTGTATTACTTCTCATGCAATGCAGGCTGATGACTTTTGACAGGGGTTCATTTTCAAATTTCTTTTATTCTTTTTAAACTACTTCATTTTTCTATTAAGGCACTGAAGAAATCAAACCTCACTGAATATTTCTGTTAATTTCCCTGAGTTTTGCCATTTTTGTTTTGTTTCCAGAGGTTACAATATTTACAGCATCCATTACAGTGAAATTCTGTCATACCCGTTGAGCTCTTGTAGAACCAAAATTTTATATTAAAGTAATTCTTTTATGATTTGACAACGAATACTTTTGCTTTTTGCATCTTCACAAAGTCGGACATATTATGAGCAAAGTTAAGCCATCCTGCAGCTTAGCTCCCAGAAAAAAAAAAAAGGGAAAAACTCAGAAGCCAGGTAACTAAGCTCTAGAGGTTTTCCTTTCTTATCAAGTTTGTATCCAGCATTATTAAAGGCGGAGGGCTGGTTCTTCCAAGTGTAACCCTGGTTTGTTCCCAGAAGTAAACTATGCTAGAGGCACATCAGCACAAGTGTTAATCAAGTATTAATAAATCCTCACTACGTGGGAGTTGGCATTGACAAAGAGTGTCAGGTCACTTAGAAGGGCTGGCTGGGATCCATTGGCTCACCTGTCATCCCAGGATGACAGCTAAGAAATGGGTGCCAAACTGTAACATAGGGGGCTTTAATATTTCTTAACATACATCTTAACAACCAATTCATTATATGTTATTTCACATATTCTTCTCATGTAAACAACATCTTATAGCATTTGTAAGAAGCACATTTACCCCTCAGAAGAGTACAAATAAATGAATAAAAAATATTATTGATAATAATAAAAAAAATGCAGAAAAGAGAAATAAAAGACATGACAGAAGAGAGAAATTCTCATATGCAGCAACATGTAGAACAAAATATTACTACAAAGTGAGGACACCTGAGGATTTTGACCTCCCGTCTATTTTCTCCTGATATTCTGTTACTCTAAGACTTGTGCTTGAATGCAATATCCAAAAAACCCCGGCTGCCATAGGCCATATTTGCCATCAAAAGAAATATTAAAGAGATTTTTGCAAGATTTCTGGCCTGATTTAAGTTAGTGCCAGGAGATTTGAGTGAGGTTTAGATAAGCAACCTGAAAGAAAACGTAACTATAAATATCTGTTGTTTATGCATCTTTCTAACAATATCTGGCTTATTAGAAAATGACCTTGGGGTTTGTTGCAAATCATTGCTGTGTTCTAGTTAGTCTTAGAGGTAATTTACCTTCACATGGCTAGAATAACCATTATTGAAGGCTAAACTCCTGAAAAGCAAGCAGCTACATTGAGAATAGGAGAACATAACATGTGAGCAAACTCACAAAAAATACCTGTCTACAACAGTTTAACAGAGATTGACAAGAACAAGGGAGTATGGTATGCACATGTGGAGGTAAATGATGGTACAACGTGAAGAAGAAAGGGGGGCTGTTTGTGTTGTGTTTATAGTAATAAATCTTCATTGATCTCTTGATCATGCTCAGAATCTTAGAATTTCACTCTGAAATATACTGCCCTTGCTTTTCCATGCTCTGCCTCTAGGTTCATCCCACAACAGTGAATTAGGTTATACTGGCACAGGATTAGAGGGATAAAACAGAAAACAAACTAGCTTTTATATATAGTTGCAAGTGAAGAATGGAGTGTCATGAAGAAAAAGAACATTGATGGTCTTAAAGCCAAATGTAAAGTATAAATCTGATGAATTAGAAATTCTTTTGATTTAGAGCTGAACTAGAAATGTACAGCTGTAAAGACTTTGTCAGCTCTTATCAATATTTCATTTTGCCAGTTGAGGATAATTTAAATCCAATGTATTCTGAGAATTAAATGTCATGATATAGAGGTAAACAGGAAGTGTAAAAACTTAATTTGTATACCACAAAGCTAGACAGAACTGTTGTTAAGGGCAGGGTACATGGGTGGTGTAAAACCGTTTGAACGTGAGGATGTCAGTACAGAGAGAGAGAATTCTTTGCATGACAGGAACAAGAAGAGGAGGTCATTAAGGCACATGTTATTTATTTTAATATTGTTCATGATCTGTATTGTACTAAAATTATAAATAGGCTAAGTGTGAGTGACCCAGAACAGTTTGGCTTCTGTCCTAGCTGGATTTAATCGCAGTTCACGTTGTCCTCCTTCCTACTCATTTTCTGCCTTCAGCAGAAGCACTGCCAACATCTGAGGCTTCTCTCCTGAGGCTTGCATCAAACCTTTGCTTCAGCATTTAGTATTCAGCTCCTGGAGTCATGTGTTTTTCATAACATGTAGGGTTTTGTGGGGAGTGTTGAAGTAGCACCTTGTTTTGCCAAAAGATCCTCACATCTGTATTTCATGCCAATAGGCATATACAAAATTCTACTGATATAACTATCCTGGGATAATGACTCCATTACAAGGCAGTGTTTGGGCTGCTGTTTGGAGGTGAGTTAAATTATAACTTTGCCTAAGCTACATCAGCTAGGTCCCAGTGTGAATGGCCAGCTGAAAGAAAGGATTATACTGATCTAACAATATCTTTTAAATTTCATGTGTTAGGATATACCAAAAAAATAATCCCATGTAGGCAAGACCTACATTTTGAGTCCTTAGGGCTGTGGAGAAAACATGACTCAAGAGTATTGAAAAGGCTTAGTTACCAGAAGGCACATAAAAATAACCCCAGCTGCAGTATTATTATTTTTTTCAATTTCATTATTTTTATGCCAATCTCAAGGTTTTGGGGGACTGAACTCTGGAACTGTCAATCCCCAGGGATGGCAGAAATATTGGCTATAATTAGATGGTATAATCTTTGGGATGGGGACTTTGCCTCCTTAGGTGTTCATACAGCACTCAACAGCAGGGGCTGCTACCCAAATACAGGCTTTCTGGTTCTACCACAATGCAAACAAAGAATTAGCATTAATACAACACAGCCATCCAACTTCTAGGTGCACATCTGATACATGTCCACAATCCCTACCCTTCTCCCCTATTCAGACTAAAGCTACATCCTCCCACAGTTTGTCTCTATTTTGTCAGAAGTCCTTACCTTGACTTTTTATGATTCTGTGTCACCCTCAGCTCTTTGAGTCACAGACTGTATGAACCTTTCTGTAAGCCTGAGCAATGTACAGATGCTTCAACAGGTGTATTTATACACACAACCCTCTGTGGGCTTACTTAGGAAACTACAAGAGAAGATGAATCATGCTAACCCTTCTACAAGGAAAAGGGCAAACCCCCCAGCTCTCTCTGCCTGCCTAAATTTATCTTTTGTTATTTGCTAGAGGATGACTATTACTCCTGTGTGGATGGTTCACATAAAAACCTGCACATCACTGAAATCACAGTTAACTAGTTAACATGTGGCTTTAGACCTGTGTACGTTCCAGTCCATGCCCCATGTTTCTGTAGGAATGAATTATTATATTGCCTAAATGTGAGGATCTGGGTCCTTTTTCCCAGTACTCTACAAATACACCAGAAGATACAGATCCGGAGTTTGATGCAGCTGATATGGTGCAGCTCACTCTTATGAGACAGATCTTGTGAAGCAGTATTTCCTGCTAAAATTTCCAGTCATGATGCCCCATCTCTCACTCTTGCTATAAAAAATACATATGGACATTCCAAGGAGCCACATATTTTGTTTCAGGATGACTTATTTGGAGAACATAGAGGACAAAGTACACAACCACTCTTATGAGCCTGGAGAAAAACCTACCATGTTTCTGAGCTGAGGTAACTTTCATTTCTAAGGGCTCTGCATTTGTATGTAAGAGTCTCCTGGAAGTAAGTATCAAACCCATACTGAAAAACTACTCCCTCTCTAAACAGAGATGTTTTGCAGCATTTGCCAAATGGAAAAATTATGTTTTTGAAGATATTTCAGTGTATGTTTAGTAGACAGATTAAGTGAAATTTTATCCCTTTTCATGAGTTAGTAAGAGTAAAAATTAAACATAAAATGTTTATCACAGTACCTTTATCAACATATAATCTAAATGCAATTCAACCTACTAACAGTGTTACAACCTCTTATTGTTATGATGTACTCTTTGCAAACATTAAAGAGTGCAAAACTATCAATGCAGGGATTTGTTTTAGTATTACAGTTTAGTAGGACTGATCCCAGTAATTCAAGTGTGCTTAAGAAACTTAAAAACCATGTATTTTTTTTGCCAGACTGAATGGGCATAGTTGGCATAAAGAACACTACGAACTGAATTAAAGTTTTGATGAACTCAGCACCTTTCCCTTTTCTTGAACTCCCCTGTTCATCTATACAGGTAACCATCACGGCATTTTGTTTCAAAGGCCTCATTTTTAAAACAGCTTCTCAACAAAGTTTATGGATAAAGGACCAAAACAAAGTCCATTAGCAAATGCAGGCAAGGCCATACATAGAAGTTTTTCACACCATCACATTACCAGTAATAGTGTATTTTTTCCCCTAGCATCACCTAAGAAAAATCTTCTGTATGGCACTTTACAATTGCTGTCTTTATAGTGATTGCAGGAGGGTGAGTCTTGTGTTTTGGTGTGAATGATTTCTTCAGCAGTAATAAAAGGTGGCATTAAAATGTCATTGAAGTCTTTTTTTTTTTCTTTCTAGGAAATTAATGATTTTTTGGAACTCACAGTCCTTAGCTGTTGGTAATAACTGAGCTTGTTCTGTCAATGAACAAGTTAAAACGGCATTTTGACAATAACTTTCCATTAAGCAACCAACATTTGCCTTCTGTTCAGTTTGTATAATTATTATAATCTTTGTATTTTCTTAATCTATTCTGGTGGCTTGGCAGTGATGATAGCAGAAGGCTAAGCTTCTTAAAGACTAAGAAACAGTATTTGTTTTCCTTTTCAGGAACAACAACTCTTGAAGTTCAGCTAGCTCTGGGCAGGTTACTTTCCTTGGCAGTCATTTAACACCCCTCATCTCAGGTGCCTGATCCCAAGCCAAGGAACAGATCCTGTGCTAGTGGGCGCATAAGTCCAGAAATGGAATATACTCCATGTTGTTCTCAGACTGAGCCTCGTGCAGGGCAGCCTATGCTGCAATGGTCAATAAACCTGTGGATGCCCCTGCTGTTTTGGCATTTGGAGAGTGTGTGTGCACATGTATGTGTGTGCACTGTAACACAAACTGTGTTGTTATGGAACCTACAGATCTCTCACACTAATGCCAGGAAAGTTGTATGTGCTCCCACTTCTGTGAGATGTCAATCCACTCAAAGGAAGTGGAGCTGAAAGAGAGAGTCTGTTCCACAAATTGGACACTTAGGAATAGGCTAAAAGAAGGATCGGAGAAGTATGGAAGGACCAGAAACCTCAGAAAACCTGATGGACTGTGAGAAAAGTCCTAACTCCTCATGGACACGTTTGCGCAAGCAGGAGGAGTCAGAAGCACTAACTGATGTTTACCCTGACCCACTGAAGAGCTGGAGAGGTCACTCTCCAACTGCTGCATGGCAGCATGGTATATCTGTCTGGGGAGTTTGGGCTTTAGTGACTACAAGCACTTCCAAGCGTACTTTGATATCTTTGCTTATGTATAGATGATCATCATCATGTTCTTAATGCCAGCACATGCCCTGGGGCAATGGTCCAAGTTCTGGAGTTTTGTGTGCCAAAATGAGAAAAGTTAATTCAACACCCTTGATAACAACAATAGTACTTTGTGCTTTTGATCTTCAAAGCACTTTACAAACATTAGCTAATTAATTAATCCTTACAATACTCCTCTGCTATTATCCCCATTTAGCAGATGGGGAAATTGAGTCAGAGAAGAGAAATGACTTGCCCAGGGCTGTGTAGGAGTTGGCATCAGGGCTGTGATGGGGAATTCCTGGCTTCTCCTTTCAAATCTCCAAAATCTGTAGCTGCTGCTGCTGCAGACCTGAGACTGCCTTAACTAGACACTGGACTGAGCAGCTGGGCAGGAGCACTGATGCTGGGATGCACCTTGTCCGTCAGATATGGACAGGCCAAAGTGCCACCTCGCATTGCAGTGCAAATCTCAGAGACTGTTGGGCTTTGTCAACACTTTCTTGTGCTGTCCTATTTACAGAGCTTCTGGAAAGGAGCTGTCTCATGTCTGGCCAGCCTGGTTATGAGCTTGTGTCTGTCTGTGCAAATACCCAAACTTGTCCACTGCATGAGGGTCTCCCAAAGATGCTGCGTTCTTGATAGACAGTGAAATACCAATCCTGCCTGATATTCAGAAGACAGGGAGATGGAGACAGGGGAGAGCTGAATATAAGCCTTTAAATCTTCATTTGACAAAGTCCCTATATGAGTAACGGACTGAGAAGTGGCAAAGCATTAGGGGTGTGAACAGTGTGCTAAAGAAATAACCAAAGCTCTTAATTTTTGCTCACCCAGCTAGTTCTGTATCTGATAGAGTACTGAGATGGTAATTTCCTCTACTGCTTAGGGATAGGATTGCTCAAGATCTGTTACAAAATCAAGATAATAATATCAAAGCAATCATCTTCCTCTTTTGGCTCCAGGTAATCTAGAAAACTAGTCAATACTACCAGATAGCAGGCATGCATTAGTCAAATAAGCTTATGAAAAATAATTGTAGCTTAAAAACTTTATTGTCCTTTGCAGTGTACATTTTACAATGGATTTCAGCACTGGTTATTATCACACAGCTGCACAAAAGTATGCTGTAGAACAAAATTAAGGGAAAAAGTGAGTAAGGAGAATTTTTTACTTCTACATGATTGGAAGAAATTTTCAAGCAGAGGTATGCTGAGATACTGCGTTAGAAAGATACTAACTGTCCGAAGTATGGAAAGGATATCTAACTTTTAAAAGATAGTAAAATCAACGTATTCTTCCAAAGTTGAGGAAAATCAGCACAGAATCAGCATGGCTGACATTGGAAGGCACATCTGAAGCTCATCTAGTTCAACTCACCTGATCAGAGCAGGGTCATCTAGTGCAGGTTGCTCAGGGCTGTGTCCGGTCATGTTTTGAGTATCTTCATGGATAGAGACTCCGGAACCTCTCTGGGAAGCCCATTCTGGTGTTTGACAACCCTCACAGCAGAAAAAATAATTTATGTTTCAATGAAATTTCCTGTATTTCAGGTTGTGCCCACTGCCTCCTGTCCTGCCTCTGGGCACCAGTAAGAAAAACCTGGCTTCACTTTCTTTCCTCCCCATCAGCTGTTTATACACATTGATAAGATCCCTTTGAGCCTTCTCCTCCACACGCTAAAAAATCCCAGTTCTCACAATTGCCCATTGCATGACAATTACCCATCTCACAATGCCCATTGCATGACATACTTCAAAACTGTCATCATCCTTGTGGTCCTGCACTGAATTTCCATGTCTGTTGCACTGGGGAGACCTGCCTTGGATCCAGCACTCCAGATATGCCTCACCAATGCTGTGTAGAGGGGAAGGATGACCTCCCTTGACCAGCTGGTAATACGCAGGCCAGAATACTGTTGGGTAGCTTTGTGGGAAGGAAACACTGCTAGCTTATCTTCAACCTGTCCAACAGAACCCTCTGGTCATTTTATGCAAAGCTGCTTTCCAGCTGATCAGCCCTCAGCCTGTGCTGATGCATGAGGTTGTTCCTCCCTCAGGGCTGGACTTGGTATTTTATAATATGGTATTATAACTTGCCTTTGTTATCTTCATGAGGTTCCTGTTCATTTCTCTCCAGCCTACCTGGGTCCCTCTAAATGACAGCACAACTGTCTGGCCCATCAGCCACTCCTCTCAGTTTTGTATCATCTTGCTGAGTGTGTACCTTGGCCCATTGTCCAGGTGATTAACGGAATATTGAAACCATGTTGGCCCCAGAATCACAAAACTAGGAGGTGGCTTTCAGCTAAATTTCATGCCATTGATTATACATACCCCTTTGAGTCCAGTAGGTCAGCCAGTCAGTTTTCAATCCACTGCAACAGTCTTTTCAGCATAAAAGGCTATGGGGTTGTTTAGGTGTTTTAGATTCACAGATTCATGCTGACCACTCCCCACTTTATGGTTTCTAGAATTATGGTTTCCAGGAACATATCTTTTATTGAGGTGGATGTTCTATTACCCACAAGCCATGAGTTCAAAATATGTCAACCGTAGAAAAAAAGAAGACAAATATGTTGCTTAAATCAAAGTAAATACATACGTTTCTTGGGACCCAAACTCTTCGCTGCCATTGTGTAAATTTAAAACTGCATAGTCTACACAATCCTCAATCTATAACTTCACCTGACTGCTGAGAATGTGTCTTTCACGGAGGGAAGGGAGATTTCATAACTCATGCAGAATCAGTGTCCCAGCACCTACACTGACACCACACACAGGGTGTTTTGAGCAGGATGAATCTTAACTGGGCTCTTTGCTTTCTGATGGGAACCTTCATCAGTTGGCACAGGGTGGAAATACCCCCAGGCTAACATCCCTTCCATGAAAGACACTGCCAAACCAGACCACATAGGTAAGGTAACACAACCATCTCCTTACTTGCAGGGTTGATCACTGGTTATTAATCATGCATGAGAACATCCAGAGCTGTAAATAACCCCAGACATTTCTGTATAGCTATAAAGGCATGTTTCCCAGAATTCAAAGGAGTGAGATTTGCCCTGGAGGTGCACAGCAAGGGGGCAGGAGGCAATGAACAGACATTGTAATAAGGGAAATTCTGACTAGATAGTAAGCGAAAGATAGAGTGAAGGTAGTCAAATGCTAGAAGGAGGCCCAGGGAAGTTGTGGGATCTCTATCTTTGGAGATATTCACAACTTGACTGGACAAGGTTCTGAGTAACTGGACTTACTTTCAGAAGGAGGTTGGATTAGATAATTTACAAAGATCCCTTCAAATCTACAGTGTTCTGTGAAATCCAAGTTTGCATTAGGACTCCACCCACCACTGGGGTAGGAATGTAGTATAAACAGAAATGTAGGACACAGTGCTAATATTTTCCAGCCTGAAGGGAAGGGAAATTATACCCTATCATTTCAAAAAAGACCGTTAGGCCAAATCCAGAATAAATGCATAGAAGTTGGGGCTATTCCTTATATTATTGTAATAATGGTTCTGCTGGTTTAGTGCTTAAACTACGTCCACCAAATAGTTACTTCTGGCATCACAGAAATGACAGATTTACTTGATATTAAATAACTGCAATAAATGCAAACATAGTGGGGGGCATATAGAATCATAAAATTGTAGAATCATAGGATTGTCATATATATGCAATATAGTACAAGGAGACTAGAGCCTGTCCCTATGAGGACAGGCTGAGAGAATTGGGGTTCAGACTGCAGAAGAGAAGGCTCTGGGGAAGACCTTATAGCAACCTGACAGTACTTAAAGGGAGCCTCCAGGAAAGATGAGGAGGGATTCTTTACCAGGCAATGCAGTGACAGGATGAGAGGTAACAGTTTCAAACTGAAAGAGGGTAGATTTACATCAGATATAAGAAAGAAATTCTTCACTGTGAGGGTGGTGAGGCACTGGAACAGATTGCCAAGAGAGGTTGTATATGCCCCATCCCTGGAAGTGTTCAAGGACAGGTTGGATGGGCCTTTTATCAACCTGTTCTAGTGGGAGGTGTCCCTGCTCATGGTGGGGGTTGGGACCAGATAATCTTTAAGGTCCCTTCCAACCCAAACCCTTCTGTGATCCTATGATTCTAAGAGAAGTTAACAGCTTTGCAAGAGGTATGAAATGTGCCCATTATGAAGAGCTCTCTGTATAGAATTTGTAATGATATATTCATGTTGAAAGGAGTTCAGTATGGATTTAGTGGAAAAAATAGCTCTTGGTACAGATAAAAATAAATTGGCCTGGGATTTTCCTTTGTTAGAAATTAAACTATCTCACAAAATTATTAATAGCTGTGTGTCTTCACTAGTGAATTTTTCTGTGGAGATGTAATGCAGTATAGGGTTCTGATATTTCTTCTTAGCATTCTGACAAGTAAACAATGGCTTCTTTGCTATTTATTGTTTAAGAAAGAAAGAAAGAGTAATGCTCAGCCGTTTAACCTCAGAGCTTTCTGATGGCACTTTCCACAATCAGCACTGACAGTTCAAGGATGAAAGGTATGGTGTATATTCTAGTTACTCAAGGGTTAAAGAAGGTCCCATAAATAAATTATGGATGCATTTTTAGAGCACTTTGCTAAGAACAAGAATGGCAGAAAATATCACAAGGCTGTCAAATCAGATTAAAGCCCATGTGCTCTGAGTAATCTGTAGGGAAAACTAACAAACTGTATGTTTGCCACATATTAAAGATATTTTCTTAAAAAGATGATTGGCTGAATGAACAGAGAAACATACCCTTGCTTTTTCTCATCTCTTACACTTTATGTCTTATGCTAGTTTTAGGTATCACTTACAAAATAATTGCAGCTGGTAACATATTCTGGGTGAGAGAAGACTCTATGAAGAATAAAGGTGTGGAATTGAGTGTATATGTTAATACGTATGTGTAGATAAAAATTCACAGTATGTATGTACTTTTTCTCAGCAAGTTTTTCTAAACCCAGTCACTTGGGTGCCTTGAAAAATTAACCTTACAACTTCTGCTCTCTCATAGCACATAGGCAGAAGGTTTATTCTTGATCTCATACCAGAGTTAGAGGAATTTACATACATTCCTTGGAAGGACAGAATGACTGCTACAGCAGTTTGCACATCGATAATCTATTGTCCTAAAGGTCTAGAATTCAAATCATGTAACCTACAAAAAAGGTAAAGATGCGATTACAAAACAAGATCTTATCAAATAATTGTGCCAAGAGTGATGCAAGTAAGTCTTGGTATAAATGATAAGCACTAGCTCTGAATTTCTAGAAAGATCACAACTGGCTTTTATCCGGGATGCACGTTCTGGCTGACACTGGACTTCCTGTTGGACTAATATCCTGGCACACACCTCTGCATCCTCTCTGCCTTGTTTTCCATGGGAAGAAAGTGTATGGACTAAAAGGATCAACAGTGTGGCTTGGCCAGACTTTTGTTTGGGAAGTAAAGTGCTTAGGTGTATCACAGACTGTCTGAGCCTTCCTATGTACATGCAGACTACAGGCATAGAAACTTGTATCTGTCTTCAACCACCCAACAGAACATTTAATTTTTTCCCTGCAACTGTTTTGAAGATAAGAGACCTGCACTGGGCTATACATCTATTGTTCAGTCTCACATTCAGATGGACTCAGAGGCAACTTGAAGTAAACAAAAGACTTTGAATTATCTCTGTTTTGGACGAAATTGGAGATGTATGTGAGATTTGGATCAAATCCCAAAGCGTTTCCATGCCCTTATCTTCCTAAAAACATCTGGATAGGCACATCTCTCCAGCTGACTAGAAGTCCAAGATACTGGTCATCATGAGGGAAAGACCCAGCAGAAATGTATGAGCAAATACAGTAAAGCCTAGAAAATTTTACAGCCAAGATAGTATGATACTGTTTGTATCTGGAGGAGGAGATCTGAGTCCTAGTCCTGTCGCACAGGACGGTTTCTTTGTGTGTTGGGTTTCTTCTTGTTTATTGTAGGTATTTTTGATATAAACTTACCATTAGTAAAGTTTTTAATTCTTCACTGCAGGGTGGCCCAGCTCCAAGGGTATTTTGTACATCAGATTTGCTGTATAAATGCTTTATATGTTCTTAGTACAATAAAGCTATTAATTTTGTAAAACACTGTCAAGGTCAGTCTATGTCTGTCTCTTTGGTAGATTAGCCTTGGTTTTTCAAAATTTGCTGAAAGGGTTAATGAACATTTTGCTCTGAATTCCCATTCACTTCAGTGGGATGAAGACTTCTCCCAGTAGTGCTTACACACATATACATTTGTACAATTGGGCCGTGTTTATGTCCCAGAGAACTGCAGTCACCTGTTGTGAAAAACACCTCTCAGTACTCACAAGATTTCCATTCCACTGCAGTTGAACTCAAAGCTCAGTAAAACCTGTGGAACAAAATTATTTTATAAAATCATAACTATAAAGTTTTATATCACATATGTAAACAGATGCTTAAAATGCCAAAAATTAGGAGTACTAATGCAGACAGGATAAAAAATGTGAAGATTTAAAATAAATAAGCAAATGACAACCTGAAAATATTCAGCACTACAAAAGACAAACATTAATTAACCAACTTTTAATTAACCAGCTTTTTTAGCAGAAGAAAAAAAACCACTGTAAGTAAAAGATTGGATCACTTTGATTGACAGTTTCCAGGTTATTTAAGACAAATGCATATCATAGAAATGGATTCTTGAAGTAATTTAAAGGACAAGCTTTTTAGAAACCAGCAACCATTGTCAATATCATAATAATTACTTGACTCCAGGAAAAAAGGAAAAATGTATTGATATATTCAGCCATAGTTTACTTTTCATTAGAGCAGATGGGATAAATTCATTATACCCAGCATGTTAAATGTTTTTTTGAAGGGAATACTCTGAACATTGCAAGGGCAAAAGTTGTAAGTACAATAGAGCTGCCATTTTGCCATGTATGTTTTCAGAAAAGAAAATTGTCTAGCAGGGGAATTCAGGTGCTTGTGCTGATGAAAAGGAGATGAATCCCAAGGAGATCCAGTTTGAAGCCACCAGGTTGAGATCTGCCTCACCATTCACGTTTGCAGTGGAAAGATGACAGAACCAGGCTTCCCTGGGAGATAAACACAGCATCGCTTCAACTACCATCCTGCACAGGGGTTGCATGGATAACATGTTTTGCTTAACATGCTTTCAAGAGAGCAGGTTATACATAAGAAAGAGCATCTGGCTGTTTGGGGAGAAATGGCGCAGCAGGAGCTGTCTGCATTCCCAGTTTGGTTGCATAACTCTGCTGGTATCACTGTACCACCCTAACTAGGCCACTAAAACTCCTAGGGTATGTTTGCGCACCGTATTATGCAATTTCATGCAGTGATACCCAAATTCAGACTAAATGATTCTCTCTACTCAAGGCAGTCAAGCCGTGCTAACACATCATTCTGCCTTATCTGTTTTAATCTTTTACAGGCTTATTGAAAGCCAGCTGGGCATTTCTACATGGTACTGAGCTGAGCAATATCATAATTAACCTGGCATTACCACAGTATATTTTGCTACCTAGAATTGTTTCTAGAAATTATTGTGGTAAACAATACAGAAAAATGCTAATACACTCATTTTTCATAGTGGCAATTGTTAATAGAAGTATCTAAAAAGCATTGCTCCTAGGAGAAATGTATCAATTTACTGGATGAAATGAATTACTGAATTTCTTTTTGCAGAGTTTGGGCATGTTTAGACCTTAAATTTTGGCACAATAGACTGAGGACTTGCAGGTTTTTACTGAAATGTCACTTTTCTTTCCTTTTCTCAATTGTGTCTAATTTTTTTATCAATTACAGCTATTCAGACTTTTTCTAGATGAAAATATTCTTCATGAGAAATGCCATTCTGTCCCCAAAAACATTCTCAAGGAAAAATGTAATAACAGAAACCCTGCCAGTACTAAAAAGGAAAGATTTTCCTTGGGAAAAAAAAAAAAAAAAAGGACAAGCATATTAAATAGAATTACTTCAAGACATTGTGTGTTTTCAAGGAGCCAAAGTTTTAGGTTTTATTTCTATTAAAAAATAACACAGAACATTATGTATAAGTACAGAACTTCTCAGAGTAAGGAAAGATGTATCAGCTGCCCTTAAGGGTTTATATTTCATTTCTTCTAGTAATGACAAAGATTTAGGGTGCCTGTGGAACAGTAGGAGAGGAATACAGAGACCACAGATTACACAGACAAACAAACTGCATGCTGAATCCAGGCCATGATATGGGTTGTCTGTCAGCTTTGCATGCCTAGCTACAATCTAAAAGAAACCTTAAAAAAAAACCAACCCAAAACAATCTTAACCACCTAAAGATAGTTTGAAGATTATCCATGCACAAAGATTGATGCTGTTAAGACAGACCAGAAAAAAACCTATCTCAGGCTTTAAATCAGCCTGGTGATCTGGATGGCTACAGCCTGCCTACACTAGGGAGCACGCCATGAAAACCCTTGACAGTCTTTGCCAGCTTTAGCTGGGGAACAGAGGAATTCTCTCCACACCCCGAATCTGGCAATCAGTTTAATACAAGCACAGTAGCAAGAGGCACTAACGTGGTCCAGAGATGCAATTCAGTCTCGTTTATTTTATCCTGTGAGGAAGACAATGTATTGGATAGCTTAACTCTATAGCAGAAAGTTTCATTTTTAACTCAGGAATGATCACAGTGTCTCACAGAAGTTCCCTCATGACCATGAGCAAATTCCTCCTTCAAGCAGTATAGAAGATGGAAGATGATTGGTGGCATAGTACTGCAAAGCCAGCACAAGATGTTAAGCAATATATTTTGTAGATGCTGAATACCAGTGTCAATATAGTTAACAGAGGTTACTTTCACACTCATGAATTAAGTGTGCCTGACACAAATACCCAGCACAGTGCTCAGCTGCTGTGGAAGACCCTATATTCACACTCTTCATTTCCCTTAGCCTCCAGAGTGGGGTGACTGCATGCAAAACCCTTATTTGCAGCAGTTCGTGGTCCACAAGTCACATTCAGGAATTGTTTGGAAAAATGTTCATTAGCTTAGGACAAAACCGTACCTGTGAATGGAGTGGAGGTTGGGCATGGAGAGCACAGGGGTTAATTTTTCTGTGATTCAATGACTATTTTACAGAATGTGTTGTCAAACTTCAGTATTTGGACTATTCCTTGTCACTGTCTGATGCTGTCATTTAGATGTGTTCATAGATTCCCTCCTGGGGAAAGTCAGAGGCTGGTGACTCTCCAAGCTGTTCTGCCTTGGAGAGCAGCAGACCCACCCAGCCAGGAGTCACAGCACCATGCAGATGAGCACGGCAATTGACTTTTGTTCATTTTCTGTTTCAATGGTCTGGAAAAATGAAAGGCCAGTAAGGTGGGACAATTCCTGACAATGCAAAATCCAAGAACAAGAAAACACAAAATGGCTTGGAGTGACCAAAAGAACAAGGCCAGACGGGTCTGATTGTGAAGATTTGAGAGACAAAGATTGGGATGTGAAGTTATGGAAATGAAGGCAAAAATGAGGTGTTGAGAAGGAAAACTCAATTAAGGTCTTTTGATATTGTAAATGTAAACTGGTGAGCACTGGATGTAAATAAAAATCCAAATACTTATTGTGCTTTTTGGGAATTCAGAAAATAGCTTTGCCCTAAACAATCTTGAGTTGTTTGCCTGTACAGATGATTCTCTTTTCTAAAATTTTCAATGCAAAATTAAAAAGGAGTCATGCAAAAATAATATTCAGAATAATTAATTCTATGTATTTAAACAATTAATACATATTTTCCAAAATTCTAGCCATAACTAATATATATTATGTCTGACATAACTTTTCAGTCAGTGATTTTCAAAGGTTAGGTCTTTTGAAAATATACATGTCTACAACCTGCCTGACACCTCCCTTCTCTGTGTTTCTCTATCAGTGTAAATGAAAGCCTTAATGGGGCAGGGAGGTAATTGCAAGATGCCACAGATACTCCACTTGCATCTGCTAAATACTGGAGCACTTTTAAAGAAGGTAGTCGTGAAGCAAGCATGCTTTATCCTGAACTGATGACCCATGGCTTGAGAGTAAAATTTCCACAAAATGTCCTAACAGTAAGATTTTAATATTTGAAGTTATTTTTCTTCTTCTATCCTCCCCATCCACATCCCACTGCCAGGTATTGGGCAGTCAGATATATTTCAGAAGAAGGTACAAAACTGCTAAGACTATACCCAGGTCACTATTTTGACCATATCCTAGCTCCTAGCTATACTAGTCTCTTTAGTCTTCTAGAAAATTCTCCTAGAGTTGTACATACCATTTTATACAGTGTCCTTTTCTTTGAGTATCTTCTTGGCTTCCATCACTTGCTGGATTTTGAATTGATTATAAGGTGTCTGGGGTTTTTTTAAGATGCTGTCACATTTGACCATTCCCACTGAACTAATTTTGCCCAATGATGTGTGTGAAAAAAAATGGATGAAGTCAACTCCTAATGAGTCACTGACAAGACCTCTAACCACTATGAACTGCTAAAATATGAAATTATGTAAAGATCTTCAGAAAAGACCATTTCTCTTAACTGTTTCAATGCCATTTTATTTTCCCAAGGAAGAAAACAGACAAGGGTGGATAAAGCCAAACACCCTTCTGCTGCATGGGTCAGCGTAGATAAATTTTAAACCATGACCCACCCAGTTTTCTCTCTGTATACAACATCCAGAGATACATTTCTTATGAAAGAGACAATGGTTCTGCTTTAAAGGCAGGTTTTCTGTTTTTTTTTCCTCTGCTTCTACCAGGATAAAACAACAAAACAATGTTGTAGATGGTGTCAAAGAATTTGGTAGCTACATCAAAAGTAAAAGAACTTCACCGATTTGCTGACACTCAAACTGTTCCTTTCTACTTGTTATCTCTGAAATTCACCCCATTAAGTATGAGTACAGGATTATTATCCTGTAATCTAAATGATAAGGTTGATCAGAGAGCTGCCTGGCATCTGAAGTAAACAATAGGAAGAAGTAATAAATGGTACATTAAAGCAGGTCACCCTTGAATGGAAAGGCTGCAGTTGCCTTTTATATCATAGTGAAGACTGTACACTAAACTTGTCCAAGATCCCTGTGAAAATGGAATAGGTTCTTAAATTTTTGTGTTGAGCATTTACATCCCCAGATTTTACGGTCTCTGAAGCATTTTCATTGGTCTAGAGTGTTCTTATGAAAGGTACAAAAAGGATGTTAAAGAAAATTATTTATTTTACTCAAATTATAGTACAGATGCACACAACTTTTATGTCCTTATGCAGAACAATTTTGGAAGTGAATGGCAACAAGAAGTAGGTTTGGGAAAAAAATAAAATTAAAAATTCAGACATAAACATAAATATGCAGATTTGTGCAGCAGTGTGTTATCATGGAGAAGTTTCCACAGGCTTCGGAACTGTCAAGTATTAGTGATGCAATCTTGAGGTACATTTTAAGACTTTGTGAATCACTGCAGAATTTATATAATCACTGATGTTCCTGTCTACATTTCTCTAACTGCGTAAGTAGTAGATGCAATATTGGCTGCAGTGCAAGATGTCCTCCCACATAGACTCAGGTGGGATGACAAGGTAATTCTTGGCACATTTACAGAGGTTAAAAGCATGTGTCCCAGTCAATCCTATATCTAAAAAAAAAAGTGTATTGTGGACACATACTCAATATGAAGTAGGTTAAACCAACTGATTCTATGTAGAATAATTAACTACCAGCAAAAAGCTGCCATTTTGAATTGATGACCAAACTATTACTTGGAGGTGACAGAGTTTATAACCAAGTTAGTCTTCTATAAAGCTGGAGGAAAAATAACTGAAAAATCCAGTTCATTACACATTTCTGAGTTTATTTTTCTCACGTCTTAATGGATTACCTGCATAAAGTAGATACCAGACATTAAAAAATTATGATTGAGCATTGCTCCATGCTTAATGTTTGCCTGCAAGTGCTTCAGAGTGAAAAGAAAGTTTAATGAAATCCAAAGCACACCATATTACCAACATATAATCTGAATAAATGTTCTGGATTATAGCAAAAAATGCTGACTGAATTCCAGGTTTATGACTCGATAACAATGACTTACAGGGAAGAGTGAAAGAGTTATGATACATATGTACTAGTACAGGAACGTCTACCTATTGCATTCATTCAGAGATAATCCAAATAGGTAAAGTAGTAAATCTACAGAATGTTTTTACTACTTGTATTGGAGGAATTAAAAAGATCACAAGTGACAATTCACCTTGGAGAAAAAGAAACTCTGCAGAGAGCTTAAAACCTTAGTTTTAAGAAGCATCTCTTGGTATAATTTTTTAACTCTCCTTCTCTCTCATAAAATTAGTTGATGAAAATCATGGAATTTATTCTGTGCCATGCTACAGCAGTTCTTGTGCTCACTGGAGACTGTGGACTCTCAAAGATGTAGTTGTAAACCTGTGGTTGTTAGATGCCCAACTGTATTCTGATGTAAGGCACTGAAGCAGCTTTAATTGGTACCACCACTTTGTGTATCACAGTGACCTATTGCAAGGGGAAGCCCAGAACAGTGGGACCTTCATCTTCTGTGGCCCCTTTCATTCTCTCCTTTGCTTGTATTGCCTAGTTTTTCCTTATGTGTTGTTGCACAAAGTATTTTTTGCTCCATAAGAGAAGAAAGCCTTCCATAGGCGACTCTATGCTCATTACACAGCCAATGAAAGAGAGAGAGGCACTTCCAAAATCAATTCACCTATCCTGGAAACATTACTGAGAGTAGAACAAGGTATCTGTCTTCGCTGACTAGAGAACATGACTATTTTAGACCTGCACACCTAATTGGTGGTCAGATATACATGAGATTACTCACAGTTTTTGTTACGTGTCCTTAGCATATCCTAAGACCAGTGTTGTGTTCTTCAAAAACTGTGTCTCTTCTTGCAGCTTTTCTGGGATAAATGGACTTTCCTTCCCCAAGCTTTAAACAAAGCTGGTTTTTTTTTCCCCTACAATGGGATCAAGAACAATAGAGCAGTCACATACAAGTTACAGAAACTGATGGAGGAGTTTTCATTAGCTTCAGGACACAGAGATATTGCGGTGTTGTACCATCTTAAATTCCAAATGTGTCTTCTTTGGGGTTGATTCCACAGTTCATAAATTCATTTGTGCAAGGACTGTATTCATGCTGAGCTTTATACAATGCTGATCATAAAGTCAGCACTTACTTAATAAGTTAATAATAATAATAGATTGACATATTGTGAGTCTAAAGGTTTATACTTCCAAGTTTTATTTTCTTTTTCAGAAACTTCGAAAAACACCTTCTACTCTATATTTTTGTTTTAAGTCTTAATCCATAATTATGGAGAGCTGAGGTACCAGTGCCAGAGTAACAAGATTAATACCTTTTTGACAGAATTTAATAATATGGCTTTATAATATTTAATTTTGTTCATAAAATATCTCTCAGTAGGAAACTTTTTTTTTTACTTACCTAAACATTATTGCTTTAAAACAATTTTATTCATATTTCCTGGCACAAAGAATTTATTATGAAGGCTTGTTGGGAACAGGTTTTTATAGGCTCGTGCAGGGATTAGCTTCAACTTAATTTGGATATTCAACCAATTTTGACAAGTATAGTCCACTGAATGTGGGCTAACAAAACAATCCTTAACTCATTTACCCTATTTTAAATGTTCCAAGCCCTTTAAAATCATGTTATTTATGTAGTCTGGATAACAAAACTCCTGTTCGTCTTGGTTTTGATCTCTAGAGAAAGTATCCAACCATCAGTTCAGTTGATAATGTTTTTGCCTAAGTGAAATGAGGATAAGGGGAGAACATGGACTGTTGTGTAATATATTAGCAGAAAATGTCACTCTCGCCAGGAAAAATTCAGCCTGAAATACAAAGCTTTCTACGCGGCGCACGGGGTAGCAGAAAGTCCTGTTTCTCTGCTGCACCCCAGCAGTAAATACCTTCTGTTGCAAAACTAATTTCCAAGCAGCAAATCTTTATTTATTCCATGAACACTTCTGATGAGCTTGAAAAGCTGTTCCTCAAGAAAAACCCAGAGATGTAGTCAGTTCGCCACTGCCATGCAAAGACAAGTCTACCCCTCAGCCTTAGCCTGGATCCTACCCAGGCCTCCAGTTACAAATGCACCAGCACCACCAGTGGTGCTTGCGGGAGATGAGTGGGACAGTCACAGGGGCCCATTTTTGCAGTCTTCAAGAGATGAAGAACCTGGGGAAAATGCCTGAAATGCCTGGTTGGTGGGAAGATGTGTGGACAATTATGAGCATCTGAGATCTACACCTATATTCAATCTAAATATTCTATATGTAGCTTATCCCTCAGGCCCCTGAGGGCTGAGGGTTTGAAGGACCAGTGTCCAAATGGGTTTCAGGCCCTACCCTTAGTTACATATATATGTCAGTGAAAGTCGCAAATAATCAGATGCAAACCAAAATTACAAATGAAACTGAGGACCCTCTTCAAACATCTCATGTCATCACAGTTTTCTTTCCTTCACCTCCAAATAGATATTAAATAATTTCTTAGAACAGGAAGAAATAATGAAGGAATGTGATAGTTTGAAAGAAAGACCATCATTTCCACCAGATCAGAAAGAACAAAAACATTGAATTTGTAAATGCTGCTGCTGCTTATTTGAAAAATGCCATATTTTTTTTCAGAGATTTAACTTTATTCTTGTATCTGAGTACCCTTTATCCTTCAAGGTCCCATGACACAGTATCACCACATAGTGATCTTCTACCTCTACAGAAGTTTACTTGGAGAAAATGATGGCTCCAGTCAGGAGGAAACTGCAGCAGGCAGTGTCTGACAAGGTTTTCACAGACCAGATGAAGTTTCTGCTGTTCATCTGATAGATGCTTCTAAGACTGATTGTGTCAT
Organism: Ceryle rudis; assembly: GCA_033439905.1. Lineage (NCBI taxonomy): Eukaryota > Metazoa > Chordata > Aves > Coraciiformes > Cerylidae > Ceryle > Ceryle rudis. The sequence continues at coordinate 60,649 of JAAGNO010024977.1, forward strand.
TGTGCCAGCACAAAACCATGGATCCAGTGCTATTGACATCAATCCAAAATCCATCCACCTGCAGAATCCAAGATCTTCTATGAGATTTAACTGCAAAACTGAGACCCAAAGACATAAAATGAACACGACAGTTTTGACTGTGAGGAAAGAGGAAAAAATTATACTTTTTTTTTTCCAGTTTATGGCTGTGTGTGAATTTATATATATAGTCATAAAAAGAAAAGTGGAGCCTGTTTAAAAATGAGTCAGGACTTCTTCAGTATTACAAACGATGTGGAAAATAACCCTTGCAGCTACTGTGGGATAAATTGCACTGTAATCAGAAATATGGATCAGATGAGCAGAGAAAGTTGTTGAGAGTATAAGTAAACTCTGGCTGCTTTCTCCTCTGACTTTACTTCCATAAGTTTGTTGGCTTCTTTGAAGTTAAAATGGCATAACTGAAGAAAAAAATTATTCTTGTCAGAATGTATATAAACGTGTTTGTTCAGCAAACTTTTACCAGAAAGCCTGACTAGAAGCTTTTCTGTCTATACTAAGAAGAAAAACAAAAATAAAAGTTCATGGAATCATGGAATCATTTAGATTGGAAAAGATCTTTGAGATCATCAAGTTCAACTGTAAAGTTCATACCACTTTCTAAATCATACATGGGAGAAGTAAATCAGAATGATTATTCCTCTTTACTGGTAAAACAGTAATTAATAGTCATACACAGCAACCAGTAATCAGAAGATTCAAAACAAATAAAACAAAGGATTCTTTTCACTTACCAAATTATTACACTGTGGAACACACTGCTGCAGGATTTTCTGGATGCAAAGTGTATAAAGCAGCTAAAAAAAGCCCAAAAGGCAATCAACCAGGTCCATCAGATACCAAGAAACAGTTAAATCCTCTGGCTCAGGAAGTCTCTAAACTGCAGATTAGCAGAGCTGGGAGGGTACACCTCAGGAAAAGGCACTGCTCTTCTCATTAGCTTTCTGCAGGCATCTACAACCAGCTACTGACACTGAGCTCAGCTCTGGGCAGACCAGACATTTTCTTTAACCCAGCAGAATGATTTTTATATTCTTCTTCAATACAATTGGATTTTCACACTCCTTGCAGTACTGCAGTTTTTCTTCTAGCAGAAAAGATAGCAGCTGCCATTTGGCACTACCAGAGTCCTTTTAGCTGCCAGGGCAGGGAGGGATTCTTTGCCCACAAGTGAGAAACAGCCTTGCTATGCATTCATTGATCCCTTGTAAGTTTTTAGTATGTCATAGGAGCTCTTAGTAAGTAACACAAAGATTTTTAATGATTGCCTGCTACTCCATACTAATATAAAATAAAAAATGAGTCTATGGAATTTAGCTGTTTACAAAAATGAAATAAGAAGGACAATGCCGCTGGATACATCATGCAGGAGAAGAACCGTAGCATGTCACTTTAGCTGTCTAGAGAACTAGACCATGTGTGTTTGTCTGTGATTTCTTTCTGAGGGATTTAAATCTTAATATCAGCAGCACAGTAATGTTTTTATTAAAACCGTACCCAGGCATTTCCCAAATCCAGTATGTATTTTTAATTACAGTCACTTCTATTTAAGCCCTCCATTGTATTTTAACATCTTTACTTCTTGGCTTACTACTGAGTAGCATGAAGGTCAGTGCTTAATGCAGGCTTGCATTAAATTACACTTCTTCAACTGCACTTTCAATACATCTTCATCAAAAATCTTCTAGGAAAGCTGCCATTCCCACTAATGACAAGTTTCATATGCTGGTTGGTCTCTGTCTCACTAACTCCCATTCACTGCTAGCATTCAGAAAATGGTTCAATTAGTAGAGACTTTAAGAGATGTTGCTGCAGGAGTTTTGAGAGGAGGGATGCCAGCAGGTAAATGTGAGTCATTTTTCAGCTCAGGAGGCTTCAGCTCTGATTGCACAGACTGATTCTACTTAATTCATTTCTTTTATTCCCTGTATATGAGGGAGACAGCAGGTGAGTAGTAAAATACAAAAACTGGAGCAAAAATGGGTGTTATTAAAGTGAATCAAAGTAACAAATGGACTGGCAAGTACACAGGTAGATTATCTATGATTCATGAGTCTGTATTACTTTTAAAATGCCATTAGCAAGGCAATGACTCTGCAGAGATGCTAGTAAATCCCCAAAGTTTCTTGAATTTTGTAACTTTCACTGTAAGTCCTTGAATTCATACAGCTTTGTGTAGGTCTGAATGCTGTGCTCATTCTTCTCTGAGCAGGCGGTTGGGGAAGGGACCTCCCCAGCTCCTGCCCAGCCTGAATGACTGTATCATTTGTCTCTGATAAAAAAATATACATTGTTTCTCCTAGGAGTGGAAAAATATGTAGGAGAAAAAAGACTTTGAGGATGGGTCACACCATAAATGCTGGATGTGGATACAAGAACTGAAGGGTTCCCAAATGCATCACTACGGGGATAAAAGTAGTTAATTCAGTCATCTAGATGTGGGAGGGAGTGATCTGGTGAAGAATGAAGTTCAGACCTACTCTTCATGAAGTCAGCACAGGACCAGGAATAACTACAAAGCAGTGCCTGACCAATTTGCTGTCCAGTATTTTCAATAAGGATGATAGGTTACCTACTGGTAAAGACCAACATGTTCCAGGTGAACAATGCAAACCCCATTTTAGAGGCAGACTGTGAAAACATATGACTCACGTCTTAAGAGTTCAAGGTGTGAACTTCCTTAGTTGTGCCAGTGGAGCAGCTGTGACTCCCCCCAAGCAGAAAGTGTCGTACAGGAATTCCCCAAGTGAGGGATAGATTTGCAGTCAGAAACTATGGTCATGGCTAGGAAGAAATGAAAAGATTCAGATGCAGATGACAGGGCTTACAGAACAAAAATAACACAGCATGCATTCCTAAGTGAACTCATGTTCCTGAGCTGGGAGACTTGGTGTCTACCTTTTCTTTTGCTCATTCTAGAAGGGTGAGCACTGGAAAATGAATGTGGGTGGTCTTCTAACAGCATCTGGTTCAGTAATGATGCAAGAAACTATGGAGATTTGTCCAGTTCTAGATTTTATTTTCTTTTTTTTTTTTTCTTTTTTTTTTTTTTTTTTAAATATATATATTTCTTTATAC